>VDFB02104952.1:0-26163 GCA_007258455.2 Sequoia sempervirens | reverse complement strand
GAGAGGTTTTCGTAGATGGTCCCAACATGATCACGTAGCCTCCGGCGGAGTGTCTGTATGCCCCACGGTCTCCGAGAAATAGCCCTCCAAATATTGCTGCCTTTTAGCACTTTGGACTCTTAAGGGAAATCGCCGGTCCAATGTAGCTCGGAGTGATTCGGCGTATTTGGGTGCAAAAGAGGACCATCCCTGGTGTAAACGTACCCATACGGACGTGTTGGAATAGTTCGTTTGGTTGTAGGAGTTACAGAATGAAAGTTGCACCACTTTGCAACTTTACACTGCTTGCATCTGGCAACTTTTCCCTCATCTGACAAGATGAGAGTGTGATGCTAATCTAGGTGTTATGTGTAGCAGATCAAGCTTGTTGTCATGCAAATGCTGAATGATGGTTGATTGGTAAGCTTATTACCACAGTGATGTTACAATGGTTTTTCTTTGAAGCAAGGAAATTTGTGTTCACTTATCATTTTTTAGTATTATTATTCTACGCTTTCTTGTGTAACATCTAGGCTAGTGGCTTATAAGATGATTGTTATTTTGCTCGAATATGCACATTATGCACTAATTTTTCATTGATCTATGTTCCTTTGTAAGTGGAATGGTTTGAAAGTGTCATTTGTGGAGGAACAATGCATTTGTGACATAGTTGTATGGCAAGACTTTCATGGAAATGTTTTGTGAATGCTTTTGCAGGAAAATAGTAAAATGTTAAGGTCTTTACAGTGGAAGGTTGCAGTAGGTTTTGGTTTCAAGGGGAGCTTCTTAGCATATTCTTTATTCTTGATATTTTTAGCTGATATGTTATTATGGATTCAATGGTAGTTGGCATGACACTTCATCTTTTAGTTCTCGATGGATATGATACTCTACTTCTTCTGATAGTTCAGTTTGATGTTTCACTTGACAACTTGGTATTTGCATATATTTATATCTAATATTGCTTTAGTTTTTGACATCTTGTTGTTAGTTTGATAGATGAGGACAATGGTATCATGGTACATTTTGGTGATTTTTGATGCTTACCCACTCCTTTGACCTTTGGAATTGTTTTCAAAAGGGGGAGAAACGTTGATATTTATAGACCATGTAAATAAATAGATATTTATTGATATTTTGGTGATTTTTGATGCTTACCCACTCCTCGGACATCAACTGTTAAATAGACCATGTAAATAAATTTTAGTACATTATACTATCTCTTATTAATATTCATTTAAAAATAAATGCAAGTTATAAATTCATAACTTAAATTTTACCTGTGTCACGACTCCAATGTCCCCCTCTCTAGCAGGAGAGGACTCTGTATGGTGTGCTCCACTCCCCTGTGTCTGATCTATAATATCCACATCATGGAAGTCATAATCAGAAGTGTCTAGGGGATGCTCGGTAGGCTCTACAAGAGGACCCAAGCATATTTGGCGGCACATGGAGCAAGTATGTGGTACACAAATATGTGGGCCTGATGAGGATGATGCAGCAGCACTCGAGCCATCACCAACATCACCAGAATGTGGATGAGCTACTATGGAAGCATGTGAAACCAAAAGACCACTCAAAGAGTGAATAGCATCGATAGTCTTGTGGCCGCATCCTGCATAATATCTGGATGGTATACTGGAGGTGGCGGAGGAAGGGGAGGGAGGGGAACATGTGGGTGGGGGGATTACTCTAACTGCCCCTTCTCTATCCGGGCATACCTCCACCAACGCCCTGGAAGGGTCTAATGTCAAAGTAATTGACATGATGCCCTAACACAAACTCAGCATATAATTTTTTTATAAAGTAAAATGGTACATCCAAATTGTTGTTTGGTGGTTTCAAAAAAACCATACACCAACGATCCCAAAAAATTTCTACAATGTCTCTATGAGTGCACCATTTTATAGAAAGTTTTGTTTTATTAACATTAACTGGCAAACCAGTGCGGGGGTTAACAAATAAAGAGGCTATTTGGGCTTTGGTTATCCCAAGATCTTTCACATCATCATAGGACAATCCACATGCATAATATTCTCTCTCATGTTTCTCTACTAATGAAAGGAATTATGCAGGAGAGGGTTTCTATATTTTTAATTATTTCATTCATTGTGTTTGACATCGAAGATAATCGAGGGACTCTTGTATAAACTTCAAAATGCCCCTTAATTGTTGCAATTTTTCAAATTAATTCTGAATTGATGGCATGGAGGTGGTGGAGGTGGTGGTGGTGGAGGTGGAGGTGGAGGTGGAGGTGGAGGTGGAGGTGGAGGAGGTGGAGGTGGTGGAGGTGGTGGAATTGGTGCATTTTCATTGTCAGCAGCCATAATGCCCGATTCAATATAAAAACAAATCAATCTAATTAGAATTAGACAATATAAATGAAAATATTATAAAAATACCCTAGTTTATAACAAAAATCTATAAAATTTTCTAATTTTTAATCCAAATACATAAAAAACACTATTTTTAAGTCAAAATCCATTGCAAACATTCAAATTTTATCAAAATCCATGCTAAACTCAAATTTTTCATAAAAAATCTATCAAAACCACCCAACTATTTAGGTCCAACATTTACTGGGAGAGTTATCAAACCAATTATAGGGAAGCCATAACCATCATGAGCTTTTAATCATGCTTTTGATTGTTCATAATCATCTGCATAAAGTTCATGTACATACAATAACTCTTTTTTGATCATATTCACTATGTACATGGGATCAATGAGTATTCCCCTTTTCGGGTTTCTGCAAACTTGATATAAAGAAGACCATCGAGTGTGGTTATAGAAGAATCAATATATGTAAAAGAAATGTCAAACAAAATATTGGTTTTCCTTTATGATTTTGAATATTAGTAATGTTTATAAAGATGGAAAAATCATTATCATCTTCTTCATTATCATTGTATTGAACAAAGTTTGTTGAATGAATTGGCAATGGGCTTGTAAATATTTGTAAGTATTGATTAGGTGAAAAAACCAATTTATTTCCTTTGTCATTAATAGGTCATCCAACTGGATTTGATTAGAATGAGGTCTTGCACTTGGTTATAAATATGCCTTGTCTATGCTATTGCTTACCATTATGCTTTGATAGATCTTTTCCAAGCATCCATAACTTGTTCATAAGCACCTGTTTTAGGGTTTTAGCCATATAGCAGCAAGGCGTTGAACTGTTTGATAAAATGCTTTGGCAGACATGTATGAAAAATGTGGTAGCATCGACAACTGTCACCATTTGATATTTATGCAGTTGTAGTATGTTTTGTGCAATGTAATCAGCGATATGAATATAACCAACAAAAATCTATTTTCTATAATTCATGGATTGAATTCTGTATTTTATTTGCTCTCAATGTCTGTATGCTATGGAAATGCCATTACATTTTAAAAAAAAGTAGTTTCTTACTATTTTTCTTCAATTTTTTATGGTTTTTTGTAAATCTACCAAAAAACCCTAGTTTTTCCAAAAAAATATATTTTGAAAAAAATCAACTAAAAATAAACAAATCTAATTGAAAATTTGATAAATAAAAAAAGAACTTTACCTGTTAGAGATGGACTCCAAATCGGATATCGGATTTCGCTCTCCACTGTGCGCCCGCCGTCAATGAGCCGAAAACAAATGAGAATGAGTGTTGGTCGCGGGCCTTTTTTTATATATATACTTCAACAAAATCGGATATCCAATTTGGATCGGATATCCGATTCCCAGAACTAAGTTTCCCTTTGTCTGGATCAGAATGAGTGTTTTTTTTTATATAGTTCAACAAAATCAGATATCTGATCCAAATCGGATATCCGATTTGGATCGGATATCCGATTCCTAAAACTAAGTTTTCCCTCTGCCTCGGTAGTCACCCCAGCTCCAAAAAGTCAACTCACCATTTTTTGCGTTTTTGAGTTGTAGAAACACGTATTTTTTTCTCCATTGCCACTTTTTGGCATACCATGATCCTGCACATGCCCGACACTTGTCACATAATGACTTAATTACAATTATTTTATTCCTTATTTTTCCATTTCTCTAACACCATGTGTTGAAATTATTAATGAAACACTTATTTATTAATATTGTTAACTTTTTACTTGTTCTCTTTTTTTTTAGGAGCGTGTATTTAATAATTTAATAAAAAAAATTGTTCTTTATTTAGTCTCTACCTTCTTCACACATAAATTAATTGTATAAAACCACTTACATAATATTACCACACAAAATTATAATATGTATAATGTTTTGACAAAAAGAGGGTCATGACAATTGTAACCATAAGATTTGAAAATTGAAATATATAACATCTCCTCTAGTCACATAGATCACTTTATGAAGTGTCTTCTTTGATCATGCTACTCACTTTCTATTTATAAGTCTTCTCTCTACACCAATAAAATAAACACAATATCAAAAGGCTCGAATAAATGTGAATTATCATTTTAGCATTTGATATAACCAAGATAAAAGATGCATATATTGTGACCAAGAATTGAAGAAAAGTTTCAATAATATAAAATTTCAAACATTAGTTTGAACTCATTAGATTGAGGACCAAGTGTGTAAGGCTTCATAGAGCATGAACTTGTAAAAGAGACTAGTAAATAACTTTGGATTCATAAGACAAAGAATATAGCTTGCCTTAAACACATGGGCATATAACCTATCTTATGAAAATATCTTTTGTATAGATGTGATGTGTTGTGTGATATATTGGCTTGAATAAATCAAACATACATAGCCAATGGTGCACATACAACATTAGATTGGACTTGAAAATATTTCTTGAAGTCAACTGGATTAATACTGTCCTTAATAGTAAGAAACATGAGCCTTAATTAACCGATCTCACAAAACAAGACTCCCAAGGCCTTCTCATCAACACAAAATTTTGATGATGAACCAATCTATGACATAAATAGGAGCTTTCATTAACTCCAACCCAAATTCTATAATGAATTTAACACATAGAAAAGGGACATGACAAACTCAAAATAATCTTGCAACAACATCAATGACCAAAAAGACCAACATTAGCAAATAGTAAAATTCTCATTAGAATACACTTATGAAGGTTTAAATTGAACCTAGTAATTTTATATTCAACATTACAATATTCCCACATGTAGTAATGAAAAGTCTATTGCAAATAAACCATTGTTACAAAAATTTCATTCCATTTATCTTATTCAAAAATAATAAATAAATTAATCACTATCCATGTCTTCATAGTAAAAGAGAAACTATGTCTTAATCCACATAATGCACCACAACTAGATTTGTTTGCAATGACATATCCATGTCTTCATAAGTAACACACCTAAGTCCCCAAAAATGATAGTGCATTATGATGCAATGTGCCAACATCAAATGCATTTAAAATATTTAAAATTTCTAATCTCTCCTATGAAAAAGATGAAAGCTAATTTTTTGGACATGCCAACAAGAATCCTAAATTCCAAATATTTCACTAGTGCAAGAGTGCATATCATACCTTAGCCCATTCCTATCAGTCCTATAACCATTTCATTTCCCAATAGAAGCTTCATCAACATCATCATCATCTAAATCAATACTACGTATTGAGCTGCAATTAAAAAAATTCAACCATAAGAAAAGTTACAACATTCTACCATTATAAATTTGAATTCACTGAATATCAAGAAAAAAATTATGTCTAAACAATAATTTCACTGAATAGAGGTTGTGTGTCTTAAGAGGGAAAAGAACGTTGATTTTCTACAAAAGAATTTAAATACATATAACATCCCATGGAAATCAAATCATTCAACATAGGTTGATTGATGAATAGGCCCTTGTCAATTCTAGCAACAAGAAGTAGCGTAGGAGCTTTCTAGTACTCACCAGGGAAAAAACAAATCAAATGGTATTTTTTTGGGAAAATCCAAGTGAATAAATGTATTGATTTGCCTATTGTAGAGCCCTCATTCAAAAACCCAAGAGCATGTGCTCACGATTTTGCTGAATCTCTCAATATTTAATGAGAATAAAGCGTTTATTGTAAAGGAAGGAGGCATTTATCCGTTCACAAAGGTTTTGAAAAATGGAGTGGGCATGGCTGCCAAGGAGAATGAGACTACAACTCTTTTTAGCTTGTGTTTTGTGGATGAAAATAATGCTAGGATTGGATCTTATACTACAGTGATACTTGGTGTCATGGACCTTCTGAGGGATGGTAATGTCAGAGGCAAGAAAGATGTTGCATATGCACTGTTCAATCTATGCATTAATCATTGTTTGTTGGTGAAATATGTTACCACTATTGCCATTTCCATAGATCCTCCATATTTTCTCCATCCCTAAACAAACCATCAAATGTATCCATCTTACTCTCTGACAATACACAAATATGAGATTTTTTTTAGTTTGGAGACAATGCAGAAAAAATAGAAGGGAATAAAATACCATATTAAGTTGATTCAAACATCACTCAGTCAGAAACATTTGAATGAGATTTTGAAAAATGACTTGTTCATAAAATCATTATAACATATGCAAAACCACCACCATCAACCAGATTATATAACCCATATGTTACTGTGCTGCTGACGACGATGGAGGGGTTGGAATTTGGTTTGACAAATCTACCATATCCTTCCTTGCGTGCA
This sequence comes from Sequoia sempervirens, assembly GCA_007258455.2. Taxonomy (NCBI): domain Eukaryota; kingdom Viridiplantae; phylum Streptophyta; class Pinopsida; order Cupressales; family Cupressaceae; genus Sequoia; species Sequoia sempervirens. Next base: position 19,560 of record VDFB02104952.1, on the reverse strand, counting down.
ACCAAAATATGTTTCATCAAATCATTATAACAAATGAAAAATGGTTTTTAAAACTTCTGCTCCTCCCGCTCATTTTTAAATTTTAACCTTTCACTTAGTTTTAAACTCTCGCTAAATTCTCAAAATTTGTACATCTAGAAAAGTGGCTCCGTCTGTAAACTTTTATCATTTGGTTGTCTGTCCAACCATCTCCGTTTTCGTCTCCTTCCACTATCTCCTTCCACCGTGAGTACATTTTGTCCAACGCTAGGATGGGGATGGGATGGTATGTTATAATGTGACATACATTGGTGTTTTTTTTGTCTAGGATTTAGCTTTCTCCATCAAGCACTATGAAATTTAATTTGATTTTTTTTCTATTTGTAAGGATTCAAAGGAGTGACGCTAGTGTCAAGTAGGATGTATGTATTGCAACCAATAATTCTTTTATGATAATAGACATATCAGAGCCTAAGTTTTTTTGAGAGAGAATCTTCATAGGTTTGATGGGTTGGTTGATCAATTTTTTATTAAGAAAAAAAATTATAGAGAGAAATTTTTAAGGGGAGAAGCTAATCTCCTAACAAAATGCACCCCTCTATGGCATGATGGCGGCATGATAACATAATATTATGTTGTATAATTGTGAGATAAGACTAACAGATGGATGCTGACAGATGTTTAGATGCATGTCGTTTGGAGTTTCTATAAAACGTGGCAATGCCGATGGGTTTTCAAAAACCCTAATTTGGAATGGAAAAAAAGGCCAAAACATCACCATTTTTGACATTCACATTTTGGAGGTTGTTGGAGAGCTTGAAAAGAGGTTGCAATCATAAAGAGGTCGAAGCAGAGTGACAACTCTCCCTACCAAAACACATTTGACAAGTGCAGGTAGCTAGCTAGCAGGTATGCATAGCTGCTAGAAATATATGCCATTTTTCCATTGTGATCAAGAACTATGAAGAATTGAATGACTATTCATTGTAAAAAGTGGTATTCATTGATGGGTTTCCAAGGGTTTTCCTTGTGAAAAGGTGTTTTCATTTGAAATACAAAGTTGTTTGTGCTTTTGTGTTGAGGGTTTTTTTATTTTACCATTATAATGTTCTCACAACACAACTTTTTGAGGAAGCCGAATGAAATAACTGACAACCCATTGTGGAAATATGAGTGATATATTTTTTCTACAAGTAAAATATAGTGGAATAATGTTTAGAGAAACCAAAAACCATGTAGAATATATAACCAAGTTGGAAAATGCAATGTGGGTTTTGCAATTAAAATAGATATTTTTAAAACCACATAAAGCCCATAATGTTGCCATTTTCAACATTCTTATTTTGAAGTTTTCTAGGGAGCTTGAAAGGGAATTACATATGGGTTTCAATGCCGAAGTAGAGCGGTCATTCTCCCTACCAGAACACATGTGATAGGCATGGGCAGCTAGCTATTAGGTATGTATATTTGCTAGAAATATATGTCATTTGTCCATTTTTCCTAGGGACTGTGAAGAATTGAATGGCTATTTGTTGTGAAGATGGGTTTCATTGATGGGTTTCCAAGGGTTTTCATTTGGATTCAGTGTGTAGAGAGTTATACAACATTGTGTGTGTTGGAGATTTCAAAAATCATGTACTCACCTCCCAAATGTGTTTTCCAACCTGCAATCATATTGTGCATGTATATTTGGATCATATGAAGAAATTGAAACACAATTTTCACTCTACGTAAGACGCATTATAAATTTTGAAGGTTCCTTTCATTACATTCATATTGTCTAAATAACAAAAGTTTTTGAAGACATTCATACTATTTTCTAAAATTCCATGTTGTGAAACACTAGGTTTTATGAAACTTGCAACCCACATAATGTTTTAAAACCCTTTACAAGTAACAACCTAATGGGTTAGAAACCACTCACCTCAATTCAGTGTTTTTTACATATCTGCCACATGTAAATTCTCCCTCTACTCTCCAACCTTTCACAGTTTTCAACCTACAAAATTAAAAAACCCGCAATATATTGTTATTGGTTGTTGGAAAATGCTGGGTGTTTATAAAATTGTGCCTTTCATTACATTCCTATGGTCTTGTGAATGGTGATTTGCAACTATCTAACAATAGAAAAAAAAAGAAAAGATAATTCATGTTAAAAAGCACAAACAACCATTCCCTATGAAATTCTTGATCAAACATATAGAAGAAAACATGAAATAAAGCATATAACACAAGCAAATGAACATGTAAACTTATCTAAATAGATCAAACCTCTATCCTATAGGGAGATTGGAATCACTTTGATGTGAAAAGTGGCCCTTTCCTAATACCTTTGATAAGCTCCAAGATCTTCTTGATGTATAGATGATGAAAATGATGCAAAAGTACGGTAAACAAGATAAAATGACATGAAAATGAGTGATTGGTATGGATGAATATGCCTATAGTAAGATTGTATGAGATTGTGGATGAATATGGATTTGATTTAAATGCCAATTGTGCTCAAATATAATGATAGAAATTGGATTATTGATGGATGAAAATGAGTATAATACAATTTCTCTTATGAAAAAGTGGATCCATTCTTCATAGAAAAGCCCTCTATTTATAAGAATCAAGGGTTGGAAGAAGAGGTGAGATTGGGCAATGTGGGACTAAATGGAGATTTAATAGCCAAGTGACAATTGTCACAAGGCTAAAAGAAGCAATAGGGATATGTGCTCACACATGTCTGAGCACATTTTGTGAAGAGGGATGTGTAAGAGGAGTTAAGGCTTAGGTGGCTTGTGTAAGAGGGGTGTAAGAGAGAATTGAATGAATATGGTTGAGGGTGTAAGGGAATGTCGGTGAGGATGTAAGAGAGGTTAATTCCCTTGTAAGAAATAAGATGGCATGTAAGAAGAATTGAATGCTCTTGTAAGAGGCATTAAATGCACTTGTAATAGGCTTTTAAAGCCTTTGGAGGGAAAGTCAATTTGAGGAAATATTCTCAAAGAATATGCCTTTGTGAGGGAAAATGGGTTAATTAATAATTAGAAGAAATGAATTCCATGTGCAACTTGGTTAATAAACTAGATGTTTACTTGACCAATGTGAGGTTAAAAGCTAGAGAAATGGATAATGAAAATTAGGAGGTGATTAAGTTTAATTAATTCACAATTAATTAAACTTAGGCTAATTCGAGGATTTATGACATTTATTTAAATAATTAGATTTATTTAATCAAATGAGAGGACATAGGCTTTTAATTAAAGGTTGATGTTGACGACCAATTTATTATGAGTGGATGTTTATTGCAAGTGAAAATGAAATGGGATGGATGAATTTTTTGCTTTTTTGAATTTGTTTGGTATTTTGGAATATTTTGAGGTTATTTTTGGGATATTGAGATGTTTTACCAATGTTTAGATTTTCAAAATTTCTAATGTTTTTTGGATTTTTTGAGATTTATGAATGTTTTTGGATTTTGTGTCTCAGGACTTGATCAATGATGGCCTTTCCTACATTTAATCTCAAAGACGACACAGTTTGACAACCATGTTTTTGACATTTTTCTCATTTTTGACCTATTTTGGGATTTTGATATGATTTGAATATTTTTTGGATTTGCTAATTTTATGAATGTTTTTTTATTTTTTGTGATTTGGATGTTTGTGGATTTTTTTTATTTAAATGATACCTAGACCATGATGCCAATGTCATGTTGTGAGATATAAGACATGGATTAAGAGTTATTCAAAAAATGAGAGTGCAAGAAGTTTCCCCTAGTGTTTAGCAATGTTTCATAACACAATGGCCAAATCAAGATATCTATTGGAAAACAATGAAAAAAAATTGACGTGCAATAGGAAAACATGGGATGTATGGTAAAGACCATGTCAAAATTCTTCTGACCATGAGGAAATTTAAAGTATACATCAAACCTTTGTCAAGATTAAGATATGTTGTAAGATCTAGATAAAGATGGATTTGATAGATGGAGGAAATGTTGGATTTCTTATGAAGGGGATCAGATGCTTTCACTTGAAAAAGGCTCATATGAAACTTGATTCTACTCATGATTCTTGCTTTTCGGGTTTCAATCATAGTATTTTCCCAAAGTGTCACCCATGCAGTTTTCACTAGAGGACGATTTTTATTTTTACTATTTTCTTGATTTTTTGATTTTATGAAAATTTTACCCTCATGTTGAACCACCTAGTGGTATTGATGTAGAGGTCCAATGATATCCTACTTGAAGTGGATCCATTGCTAAGATATGAGCACTTAAATGCAACTTTCAAGAACTTTGACTTACCTTATCGATACTGGGATTAACCTTTTCTATGTGCACACATCGCAATATAGTTCCTTTGGAATCCTTATGACAAAGAGTAGATTGCAACACATGGCCAATGTGGGAATTGGATCTCATGGATGAAGTGTATGGTGTCATATGTATGATGAAATATGAGATGAATTGGTTGATAGTTTTGAAGCTTTGGTTCTCCAAACTTGGGAAGATGAGTAATGATGGATAGATAAAGAAGTGTGCATAGAATTAGGACCAACTGTTTGATATAGTTTGTATGTTGCTTGAGAAGCCCACTTGTTTCTTTGAGGACATCTTTGATGGATACTTATTCATTTTTTTATTCTTCCCCATAGCTTCTTTGAACAATGGAGTATGATTAGGATGATTTTCTTTTGTATTCTTTGGTATCCATTTGTATTTTTTTTTCCTTTGTGCTTTACTGCTTCACTTTCTTTGGTGATCTTCTCTTTGCATTGATAGGAATACCTCTTCTCACATTGGTCCAATTTTCTATATGAGATGATAGATGGATGAAAATTCGTGATACGACTAGTTGTAGTGTTGATAGTATTTTTATCATAAGGATCTTTTGTGCCCCTTATGTTGATATTTGAATTAGACAAGATTACCCTCGATGTTGAGAAGGTATTAACAATACCTAGCTCTTTTCCTTGATAATATATGTTTTGATCCATAGCCACTGAGTGTAACTTTCCATGAACACCTGATATTGTTATGGCTCTCACTATTTAGGAATATTAACTATTTGATCTAATCTTGTGATGTCTTTTTTTGTTGATTCATAAGATTTCAATGATGCACCATTACTATAATAATCAAGGATCTTAACTGTTGCTTGCTCTTGTGTGGGAATATCAAGAGTGGGAGACCCTTGTTTTGTATTAAGAACATCTATATGTCCATCAAAAGAAAGCATCTTATTGGCAGAATATGGTGTGTCCTTGAAATTCTAGAAGGATTGGAGAATGCTCATTAGGTCATAATAATTTTCCAAGGATTTTATCTCTTTAGCATGAATTTTGGTTAAAAAAATATTGCTCTCATGACTATGTTGTGGGGGAGTAGTATCTTTATCTTGACTTATTTCATCACAACTTTGGTTATCCTCCAAACTATCTTCTTGACATGACCCTTAGATAGATGACGTATCATTGATAGGAAACTCTTCACAAGTTGTAAGGCTTATGGATGGAGTATGAAAAGCTTCTCGTTGCTTGGAACCTCCTCAATGAGGCCAATTATGGAGTCATATGAAGGGGTAATGTGGTTATCTAAAAGATACATGATACAATTTTGATATATAACATTGCTAGGCATTGTTGATTGATCTTTAACCTATTTTAAGAATGTCTCTAGATGCTTGTTTCATTCGTCTTCTTATCATGGATGAGAAACATAAATGTGTTCTACTATGGTATCATAGGTATGGTTTATGTTACTATAACTTGATTCCTTTCCTATATCTTTTTCTTTTCCATGATCAAGCATAGGGGTTTTGTAGATCTGTAAGTCTTGGTTTCTGAAATTTTGACCAACCTTAAGGTCTCCTTGTTCAATAAGATCTTGGACAAGGTGATTGAGTCTAAAACAACTTTGTGTACTATGACCTTTGTATGAGTGAAATTCACAAAAAATTATCTTCTTTATAGCTAGAAAGTTTGACTTGTGACTCTTGATAGCTTGAGAAATTTAGGAGTGTGACAATATTCTATCAATGTTTTTAACACTATGCCCATGGGTTCCCCTAAGGGAGTGAATTGTTGTCTAGGTGCATTGTTATTTCTTTGTGGTTCCCTTTGAGTATTTTTAGCATTGATCATTTATTTTTTTGTGGTTGTACATTTATTTGATGCATTTTTGTCATGTGTTCCTTGGTTGGTTTTCTGTTTGTGGTGGGGTGCTTGCATCAACAACACCATCATTAGTGACATTCTCGTTCTTATTCCAAAAGAGAGGTTTGTCATTATAACTCGTTGATGGTTGGTTATCCCTGTATATGGGTGTAGACACCCAAAAATGTCCTCTTACAATACCTTGTCCTGACATTACATCATTTAGACATCTTGTAGCATCTTTTGCCCTAGGTACCCATGTCATCATCTAATTAGTTAAATAAATCTTAGTTATTTGACTAATTCCATTTATTCCCTATTTATCCATAATCCTTTTTTCTATAATTAAATAAATATTTATTTATTTAATTATTCATGACCATTTATCCTCTCTAATTAAATAATTATTTTAATTATTTAATTAGTCATTTATCCATTCTCCTATAATTAAATAAATTTTTATTTATTTAATTATCTTTTTCACTGCAGTCTATAATTACATAGCGATTTTACATTATTTAATTATCTTTCCACATCATCCCTATCCTTTATTAGATAATGCTCATTATTTAATAATTTTATCATTTCATTATCCTTCCCATCTTTTTTAGGATTTATTTCCTTTAAAACAATAAATCAAAATCTTTCTATCTTTTTAAAATCTTATCTTATCTCATTATATTTCCTCTTTTGTCAAAAATCAAATCCTTATCAAATCTTGTCAAATCTTATCTTCATCCACATCAAGGCTCTATAAATACGCCCTCTCACAATCCATTTAAGGGGGTTGATTCTTAAGTATCCTCACTCTATCAAAATCATTCTCCAGTCTTCCATCTATCTCTATCATTCTCCATTTGTCATTTTCATCAGGTCATTATGCTATTGAATTAAGCAACAAACATTCCTCCATTATAAATCATTCAAAATCTTGCATTCTCATATAGGTGGAGAAGAGCAATGGACATAAATGAGTTTAGCGTGGATTTGGGTTTGCATTCGTTTGTTATTGTGATTTTCATGCTTGCCCGTACTCTATTGTGCTAGTTAGGATTTGATATATTTCTATTTTAGTTTTATATCTAGTTTTCTCCTAATTACACTGATGAACCTAACATGAATCTTTTAATATAGCTTGCTTTTTGCAAGTTTTATTGAATTTTTGTTCTAGATCTACCATTTTTTGGACAAAACCCTAGGTTTTACAAATTTCTTCATATCTTCTATACAACTACATATTTTTCTACAAGATTTTCATAGAATCTTGTACATCGTCTCATGACACTACAGTTAAAAAAATTAAGGGTTTGTCTTTATTTTTGTAGGAGTTATTGTGATTTTATGCTTTTTCATAAAATTCATTTTCTAGATGCAAATAAGAAAAAAATTTAGAATTTTTTATATTTTTAGAAATATCTTAAAATTATAATGGGGGTATTTGTTTTATAGATTTAATGTTTAGGTCAAATACAATGTGAAAATATATGATCTTCATTTTCTATATGGTTTAAACAAATCCATGTTTCTGGGTGCAAAACAAGGATTTTTTTTTACTTCTTTACATTTCTAGAAAGCTCTCAAAAAATTAGTAGGGATTTTTTCTTTCATTTTTTATTTTTCAAATCAATAAAATCTTCAAATAATGAAATCTAATTTGGCTATGTCAAAAACATGTATTTGAAATTGCAATTTTCTAATGAGCTTATTTTTTTTTATGGCTGCATTATAATATCATTTTTTTGATCTTGTAGGTGATCATAAGGAGCTATAGTAGTAGAAATATCAGTCATAGATAGTAGATTGGAAAGTGAAAACTTCCAGGTGCACTTGTGTAATCTTTCATCTTTTAATCCTTGTTTGTAACACATTTGGATTTGGGCTCTTAAAACGAATCTTGTCTTCAATCACACTTCAAAAATCAGGTCTAAAATTAACCATTTTATTCCATCACATTCTGATTTGGGGATCTAAAAAAAACAAGTGCTTCAATTTTTTTCATACACATTTCATTTCTAAGGTCAATTAACAATTGCAAGTGTGAATCAAGTGTGAATCGAAATACACAATTGTTTGGGAGTTAAAATCTTGTCACTCTTGGCTAAGCCCCAAAGAACTTTATACCTTTGGGAAGTGAAGGTGAAGGGTTGGTTAGCCCTTTCTCCCAGCTATATGGCAGGATTTTTATTTCAAATAATTCCTTAGTCAACCTTGTGCGGACTAGCTTGAGACCTCATTGGCCATACCACAGTTGACTAGTCATAGGGCTTGTTGACATGTTTTCCATGTGTGCTTGTTTAATAATAATTATTACATTATTCAAATTTCAAAATTCAAACTTGCTTATGTGTCTTGCATGAGTGATTTATGTGTTTACATGTGTGATCATTCATTTAAACATTGCCAAATCAAGCTAAACAACAAACACATAAAGACAAGTCACTCTACAGGTTCTTCCAACACATTCACACCCTATCCATTTCATCCTAGTAATCAATCCAATTCATCCAATCTAATAATTCTACATCATCACCATCACCAACCTAGTCCTAGTCACCACTTGTCAAAATGGTCTTAATCATAAACAAGCCCAATCCTAATCATAAGCCCAAAGTCATAATCCAAGGGGGATATTCCTATAGTCCAAATCATGAGACAAAACCTAAGCCCAAGATCATAATTCAAGGAGGCACTCTCCCTAGTAAAAATAATAAAACAAATCCAAAACCTAAAATCATACTTTGAGGGGCTCCTCCTACCACCTCTAATGATGACATGAACTATGTTGCATATTTTGAGGAACAAATTGATATGCAAGGAGTTAAACACATGGGTATGTGTAGGATCATTATGGAAAAAACAGGCCCTTAAGTGGCAAAAAAATTAGGAAAAATAGAGTTAGGCAACTTGACGTAAAAATTTGAATAAGTTATCTATATTATTTCAAAAATATGTAAGAATAGAATTTGTAGAAAATTGAATGTACTTTCTAAACAACTAGGTTTGTTGAAAAAAAAAATCTATTTGGTGCATGTTTAAAATTTCAATGCAATGGTACTTAAATTTCAAGGAAAAAATAAGTAGGTGTCTGTTTGACCACCCTAACCACAATAAAATTATAATACTTTAGATATAAGTAGAGGACTCATGCTTCGACATGATGCATATTTTTTTGTAATTTTTTTCCAAGTAAATAATTAATTATGAATTTTTTATTACAAAATTTTAAAAAAATAAAAAACTCGTATGTTTGACCACCTTAACTTGGTCAAAAATTCATGAAATTCAATTTTTCTTTTTTTTAATTCTATAGTATGTGAAGCATAGAATGTGACACATGTTTTGGATTCAAAAAATGTGATATCGTTTGAAAGCTATAGATATTTTTCAATTAGCCTATCAATCAGGAGTTTCATCATAATTAGAATAGAAAATGAATAATAATTTCTTATTAAATTCACAGTAAAAAAAAATTTATATCGGTGGAAAGCTCAGAATCTCCTTTAGAAACCCTTTTCGTTTCATCAATTTTGGGTAAAAAAATAGTCGTTAGCCACATACCCATCATATTGCCACTTTTTGGACCATGATGATCTTTCACATACCCACATGTGCGATGTACTATGCCCACATTTGAAAACAAAGTCCTAGCATCCCAACTTCAAAACCTCCTTCAAACACTTCGCCAAATACTCCAACCCCTAGACCACCACACCATACAAAGACTTCAAACCCTCTTCCAAAATTTTCAACAAATTAAATCACCTTGAATCCAACACCTCCTAGCTCAAGCCAATCAATTCATTGCCACTTTCCAAATCCGACAACCACAACATCATCCCCTATCCATTCATTATCAACCAATGCCACCTCAACCTTATGTGTCTTCCCCTTCCACCTCATACCAATCTAATCCATCCACTTCTTTGCATGTCAATGCCACAGCAACCTATCAAGCCACATCACAATAGACACATGTGAACTTAAGTTCTACCTTGCAACAAGGCCAAACTTCCTCATGTTCTAATTCAACCATTGACAAGGGGAACAATAATCTAGGTCATGCACCCTATGAATATATCACACCACTATCCAATCAAAAGCCTATCCTAAAGCCACCATTTCCTAGTCCTGATCCAATGGTCCCTACACTTTCCAACACATTAACCCCTTCATTACCCTTACCATCCTCTAATCCACTTGCCAATACATCAACTCCATGTTTAAAATACAAACATTACAAAGGTAAACATGTGGAGTTGCCCAAATCCATCAACCCACTCAATCCATTCATTCTTCCATCCAATCAAAATCAAAACCCTAAGCCAACACCTTCCACCCCTACACCTATAATGGATGTGACCCAAGGGCTACAAGCAAGGAATCAATTGTCACCATGTCATTCAACACATATATTTCAATATACAAAAGAGTCCTCAAACATTATGCCATGTCCTTCAGGCCAACCATGTCATCCACAACCTCTTGATCCAATTCAAGAGTCTCCCCTCATAAGTCCAAGTCACCCTCTATCATGCTTGTATGTTGTTGACTATCAAGAACATGTCAAGTCTCTCCATGATTCATCCCATTTCACTTCAATCCAAGCAACCCAAGAGCTATTTCAAGAGCATTATTGTAATGATGAAGATACATTAACCTCTCATTCTAATCATGATCTAGGCCCATCTAATGACCCCACTCATAAAGTACTTGGTCCTATTTATGATCAAGCTCCTCTCTATGATCTTATCTATGATAAACAAGGCCATGATGATCCTCTTAGCCAAATTTATGCATTCCATGGTCAAGAGCCTATCACTTCACCTATCCATGAGCAAGAAACATCCATTGCTCCTATCCACGCCCTACCTAGCCCTATCCATGATCCATCGACATCCACTTCCCTTGATGAGACATATGCCTCCCAAGCACACATAGAAGATCAAAAAAATACCTTGGATCTAAGTGAACACAATGCTAATCAAGATCCTAATGATCCTCCATCACCCACTATCGACCCCATTTCAAGTACTCATATCCTATTGATCTTTCCACCCTCATTCATGAATGTTCCTCCTTAGAAAAACAAAAACCATTATCTTCCCTTGCTTCATTTTCTTCATCCAATAAGGAACTCGTATCTAGTGTTCCACCTACACCTAGTCCCATTGTCCATTGCATACTCCAAAACATGAACCACCAAGGTAAATTTCTAGACCTTCATGAACAAGGTATTTTGGAGCCCATCAATGTCAAAGTACCTCCACACTATTCTAGCCTTGGACATACACCCCAAAGATACCAATCTCAATATGTTGGTACTTCCTCCATGCATCCTACATCTACCTCCTGCCATCATAATCCTTATCATACACCCAAGACATATGTTTCCATTCCACCTCCATCATCCTACAAATTTGAAAAGCATGTGACCATACACCTTCCATCATCAACTTTGACACCATTTCTTCCAACTCCTAATATCCCTCCATCTAATCTACCTCCATTACTCCCCACACCTAATATCGCCATTATACAATCCCCTTCTTCATCCATCCATAAATATTCTAAAAATCCTAATCATGACCAATCAATGCACACATTGTCTAAACATGAAGCTTCCACTCATTCCACCATACTCATGGGATTCAAAAGAAAAAAAATCAATGCCTCTACCTATAAAGTAAAAAATCCTAAAAATCCTCATGCCTTAGGGCATCAATGCAAAAAGTCAAACCAAAATACATTCAAAAATTTATATAAGCCCATACCTTCAAAAGTAAAGGCCAAAACTAAAATGGTTTGGGTCCCTAAGTAAAAGGAAATCTAGTCAAATGAGGCATCTACATCACAAAAATCCCAACCATTCCCTTCCATCCAAAATGCACATTTTATTCAAAAATTACAAAAATACCATAAGCCAAACAAAAATCATGAAAATACTAAGTCTATGTGGGTACCTAAAACACTTCATCCACCACCTCCTAAGAAAACATCTGCATTGCTTCCTACACCCCATCCGCATCAAAAGATTCAACCTTTATCATAGTGTGTGCAACCATTGGTCATGGTTCCCTTCCATTTCACAACAATTCCACAACCTCCATCTCGTCATCCTTCACTCATTATCCCGCATATCTCCCCCACCATCCTCCTATGGTCCATGCTTTTGGCTAAGCCTCCCCATTCATCTTTTCCATAAGTCACATATAAGTTATATATCTTCCCTACATAATCCACTATTTTCATCCATAATCCACATCATAATCCATCATCTACCTACTCCATCTCCCTTTGATGCCATCCCTTACCGACATCTATGAGCATAATGACATTTGACATGGTTCATGCAATGACATCCATCCCTAGTGGGACTATCACCTTTCATGCAACTAGACACTTGAGTCCTTCCTATCCATATTCCCCTTCTCCTATCCAAATATTCAAAAATAAAAAAAAAAACAAAAAAAAAATCATGAAAAAGAAAAGAAAAAAAGGTAAAGAGGAATCCCTTCATCCAACAGTGAAAACCTAGTAAACAGGCATCCTGGATAAGTACCATGATGAAAACCTGGAAAATAGCATCATGTGTAGGTTGATCTTCTATGTCACTTAAACTTGGGGGCACAATGTCTTATCTATCCAACCTATCATTCATGTCATATCATTTCCATCATACCTACCATCTTTAGCCATCATACATGCCTATCATATTGAGTCCATTCATCCACCCTTCTTCTTTTCATCTTGATGAAGATATAGGGGAAAAGGTTGAAAATTGCTTTGGGTATCTCTTGACATACCTCATCTATTTAAACCAATCATATCATTATCCTATTGTCATACATTTTGTCTAGAAAAATCCTAAGTATTGTACCTAGAATGGGGCATGTTATTTCTATTTGACATAGTCTTTGGAGATCACATCCTTGATATCTTATCATGAGCCTTTTATCCCTTATCCCATCACCCACCCTTGCACCTAGACTTGGTTTTCCCCTTGTCATTGGTATCTAGCACAACAACTACTCAAATTTTCATCCTTTGACACCTCAAAAAATTTCAAAAGTCCAAAAAAATAAAAACATTTCAAAAGTCCAAAAAAATCAAAATATCCCAAAAAAAATCCAAAAAAAATCAAAACATTTCAAAAATCCAAAAAAAATCAAAATATTTCAAAAAATCCAAAAAGATCAAATATTCTAAAAATACAAAAAAATCAAAATATCTCCAAAAAAGACAAAAAAATGAAATAGCCAACAAAAATCATAGCAATAAAATCAAACCAAACCATTTCATCCAATCAACCCAATCGAATCAATCCAAGCAATAATCCAAATGCAAGTCAATCCTTAATCCATGCCAATCAAGTCGATCAATCTTGTCAAATTATCCAATCACATTATTTGGTCTTGATCCTAATCTTGTTGTAAACCCAATCAATCAAAATCAATCAATCAATTATCATCATCCTTGTGTTGATCTAGGGATATGTCATTCCCTACAATGACAACACTATCATTATCAATCAAAGTTAATCATTCAATTATCAATCATCCTTGTGTTGATCTAGGGATATGTCACTCCCCGCAATGACAACACTATCATCATCAATGAATCCATCAATCAACAATTTATAGCTTGACAGGGGCACTACCTTGTTTATTTTTGTATCATTTGTTCATGCTTGCTTGCTTGCTTGTGTGTTATCATTTTTATCTTGCATTTGCATCAAGTCTAGATTATTCCAACTAATATTTATATCTTGTATCTAGACAAGGTTGTATTACACTGGGGCACGAGACAAATTGTCACCTTGGTCCTTATATCTTGGTGCATAACATCTAGTGCTACATCAAACATCATGGTTTCTCACCTTGATTGCAACATAACGTATCATTCATCTCCTTCATCCACTACCTATCATAGTCTAGAAAAGTGTTAAAGTCATTTACAACACCTTTACAAGACATCGATAAATGAATTTTATTCAATTTGCAAGGGCCCAAGACCTAATATAGATGTGTAAAATACCTCACAACACTAAATCAAGGTGACATTAAGTCCAATTTATCATTAATAATTCCCATATAAAGTAAGAGAGACTTTTTTCTATGCTACACTTTTATTAGTTGTGTTATGTTGTGATTAGTTAAGTTGTTGATGTTAACCTATGGTGTTTCTTTGATAAGATTTTGTTTATGGTTTAGATGTTGAGGATATTGAGAAAATTCATAAAATATGGTAATGGGGTGTTGCAGAGGTGTCATGGTTTTGCTTCACATTTTTTATAATTTGAAGGTTTTCTTGTGTGGTTTGGATATGTTTGTTAGAAGTGCTCAAGGTTTCTATATCTAGAATTTTGGCTTTTGGATTGATGGTCAAAGGATGTTATGTTCACTAGTTTGAGAATTGGTTTTGTAGAGTTTCTTATAGAGGTTTCTAGGAGAAGTTCTTTTGCTGTGCATTTCTCCACAATTTATCTTTAGGTCTTTTGATTTTGAAGGAATGTTGATGGTGTTGATATCTTTCCTATGTCAAGAGGATTCATGGTTTGGTGCTCTAGAAGATGAATTGTAGTGTTGCATTGTTTAGAAGTGTAGTTTGAATGCACAAGTTGTGTACATTCTAAAGGTGTGACTCATTGCAAAGGAGTTTGATGGATTTCAGGTTGATAGAGGAATATTCTAGATCATGAACAAGCATGGTATGTGGTTCACAAGTCATCTTTGGATTTGAGGAAGCGTGTAATTCAAATTTTAATGGTGTTTTCCTAGGTAATGGTTGTCTTGGTGTTTACACTACATTCAAAGATGTTCAAGTGTTAATGAAGATGTAGTGTGGTGTGTGAGAGTTGATTTGAGTCACAGTTAAGTTTTGTATTGGTTTACTTTTTATTCCTATCCACTGTGGGAATGTTGAGTTTTGACCTATTTTGAATTTGTAAAGAGTAAGGCAAGTGTAGCCAAATTGAAGATGCTTTTCAAGTTTTGGGTGGTATACATTAAAGGTGAATTGATGGGAGATGGGGTTTGACATATAGTTGAGTGGTGTGATGCAAAAACAAATGTAGAAATTTGAATTACAATGTGAGCTATAATGCAAGATTGTTGAATGTAGTGAGTTGAGGCATCTTGATCTCTTGAAGGCTACAAGTGTTTTTGGAGCTGCTATGGTGGAATTTTTGTTGCATCAATATTGTGTTCTTTGTGTAACATCTTATCTTCTTTTCTTCATTATATTTCAGCAATGAGCTTGGGTTGTGATCCTTTTTAGAGAGTGTTTCCTATTCTGGTAGTGAGCCTCCTTGTATCCTTTTATAATTACTCATATTGTGAGCTAATCCTCACCGTGGATTTTCCCTTCTAGCATTTTCCATGTAAATCTGGTATTCTCTTATGCATGATATTGATTGTTTCATTTTTCGTTTATTTGATTTTCATCTCCAAACATTATAACAAATTAAGGGTTTAATGAATGCATGTGGATTTGTTCACTACATTGAGCGTTTTAATGTTTTAATTTGATACAACTAATTCATCCATCTCTTAGATGTGTTGTTCATTTCAATAATTGGTATCAGAAAAAGGTTCCTTGAAGAAAATCTTAACCACTTTAGGTAGATTCAAGATGGTGATCAAGAAGGAGATCCCTCTATTTGATGGCACAATCTATGCATTCTAGAAAGTGAAGATGGAAGGATATTTGATTTACCTTGGATTTGATGTCACTAAGGAAATAAAGGCTTTATATAACATACCTACAAATCCAGACCAAGCACAAGTGATGAAATCAAGGCCTATGAAACAAATGGTAGGTAAGGTTTATTCTTTTGAGTAGTCTTGCACATACTAAATTAGTGAAAGTTATGGAAGCTACTAGAAAGAAGTTTTGGATAAGCTAGAAAGAGTTTATGAAGGAGATCAAAAGGTTAAGAAAGCTAAGTTGTAGAATTTGAAGACACGATTTGAGAATTTTCAGATGTCTAAAGATGAAATAATTACAAGTTACATGCTTGATGAAGTGGTAAGTTATATGATAGGTCTTGATGCACAATTCAAAGAACCTAGAGTGGTAAAGAAAATTTTTAGAACTCTTCCTGATTCTTATAGTGAAAAGGTTTATGCTATTGAGAAAGTTGCAAATTTCAATACATTTACTAGAGATCAATTTTTTGACACACTAACTTCATTTGAGATGAGGAAAATTGGTTCAAAGGATGGTGCAAAAGTGGAGACTACTTTCAAGACTAGAAAATCAAAAAAAGTTGAAGATTCAGATCGAGATGATCTTGATGATGTGGAATCTAACTTTGTAATAAGAATGAAAAAGGGCACTAGTAAGTTCAAAGGTAAATTACCTTTCAAATGTTTTAGTTGTGGAAATATAGGTCACTATGCCTCAAGATGTCCAAACTGAAATTTGAACAATAAGAACAAGGAAAATAAATGAAAAATGATCAAGAGGAGCTACTATGTTAGAGAAGATGGTGTTTTTTTATGATGAATTTGATTGTGGAGGTGTTGATGATAATGAATGTTTTTTCTTTGCTTTAAAAGATGAATCTAGTTTTGCTTACTCTAAAAGTTGTGTGAAGGAAAGTGTTTTGGAGAAAAAGGATAAAATTGGAGGAACTTTGGTATCTTATTTTCATGTTAGACATGATAACAACTATTGGGTTATTGACAGTGATTTCTCAAATTGCATGATCAGTGACAGGAGTAATTTTGTTAAACTTGAAAAAATATGATGGAGGACTTGTTAAATTTGGAGATTATTCAGGTGCTAAGATTTGTGGAATGAGATCAATCAGTTTTGATGGAAAACATAATACTGAAGATGTTTAATATGTTAAAGGTTTAAGAGATGACCTCTTGAGTGTTGGAAAAATGTATTGCAAAGGCTACAATATTATGTTTGAAGATGATAGATGTGAGATCAAAAAAGGGTCTGGAACTATAATTGTTGCTAGAAAAATGATAGATGGAAATAACTATTAGCTCAAAGGTGTTTATGGTCACTATTTTATGACTTGGATTAATGATAGCTAGTAATTGCATAGGAGAATGTGTCACATCAATTTTTATAGCCTAGTTATAATTAGTTCAGTTCAAGTAATGAGAGATCTTTCAAGGATTACAAAGCCTATCAATGTTGTTTGCAAAGATTATCAATTTGGAACACAAACGAGAAGTAGATTCAAGGGAAATGAACAATCTACTACTAGATTGTTGGAATTGGTACACACAAACCTTTGTGGCCATAGAAGAGTTAGAATTATTCAATGTGAAAGTTACTTCATGCTTTTGATTGATGATTATTCTAGAATGATATGGGTTACTTTTCTTAAAGAAAAATATGAAGCTCTAGATAGATTCAAAGCATTCAAAGTTATGGTTGAAAATAAGATGGATTTAAAAATCAAATGTTTGAGCTATGATAGAGGTCGATAGTTCACCTCCAATGAATTCAACATGTTTTGTGAGAATCGTGGCATAGAAAGGCACTTGTTTTCCCTTAGGACTCCTCAACAAAATGGAGTGGTTGAAAGGAAAAATAGGACTATTCAAGAAACCACAAGGACTATGTTTAAAGAAGGTAACCTATCAGAATTATACTGGAGAGATGTAATTCATATTGCTATTTACATACTTAACAAAATTAAAGCAAGAGCTAACAACACAAAGACTCCCTATGAGTTGTGGTATAGAAGGATCCCTAATTTCAAGTACTTTCGAGTGTTTGGAAGAAAATGCTACATCAAAAGGGATGATGAAAACTTAGAAAATTTTGATGCAATGTATGATGAATGTATCTTCCCTAGATATTCTACTAAAAGAAAAGCTTACAAATGTTACAGTAAAAGGTTAAGAAGGATTGTTGAAAGTGCAAGTTTCAAGGTTGAATATTTGAGGAATTTAGGGATAATAGATGGATATGAATCATATTAACCTTCTTGAGTGGAGAAGAAGAAAAAGGTAAGAAAAAATAAGTGCAAAATGAAGAGGAAGAAGCTCCCAAAAAGACCCCTAAGACCCCAAAGTACGTACAAAGAAATCATTTTAAAGAAAAAATCATTGGAGACAAAAGCAAAGGTGTGTTAACAAGAAGAAGAGCTATTGAAGCAAAGGTAAATCTATGTTTTCTTTATAAATTTGAACCTAAAATAGTGATTGAGGCGTGCAAAGATGAACATTAGACAAAGGAAATAGAAGAATTTATATAGATTGATAAGAATCATACTTGGGAGCTTGTTCCTAGACTTGAAAAATAAAAATATTATTGGAACTACATGGGTATTTAGAAACAAGTTGAATGAAAATGGAGAATTGGTAAGAAACAAGGAAAGACTTGTGTGTAAGGGCTATGCACAAGTTGAAGGAATATAATTTGAGGAGACATTTTCTCTAGTGGCTAGAATGGAAGCAATTGGAATGTTTTTGGTGTTTGCAGCACATATGGTATTTAAAGTTTATCAAATGGATGTGAAATTTTCTTTCTTGAATGGAGAATCAGAAGAAGAAGTTTATATGGTACAACCAAAAGGGTTTCAGTTGTTAGATAAACCTGATATGGTCTACACATTAAAGAATGCATTGAATGGATTAAAGAAAGCTCCCATAGCTTAGTATGCAAGGTTGGACATATATTTGATACAACAAGGATTCAATAAGGGTACCCCAGAAAATAATCTCTACTTTAAAGTTGAGCAAGATTGAATTTTGATAGTGGTAGTATATATTGATGACATAATCTTTAGAGGCAATGAAGCTATGTGCTGGAAGTTTGTAGAAGAGATGCAAAAATAGTTTGAGATCTCTACAAATCAATCAAATAGGTAAAGGCATATTCATTTCACAATCAAAGTATGTTAACGAGATGTTCAAGAATTTTTTGATGGAAGAGTCCAAACTAGTATGTATTCCTATGGTTACTGGTTGCAAACCAAGTAAGGATGATTAATCCCCTAAGGTCGATCAAAGTAAGTATAGATCTATGATTGGTGGACTGCTATGCCTAACTACTACTAGACTGGATATCATACAAGTAATTTGTCATGTGGCTAGATTTCAAGAACCTAAAGAGACACATGCTACAATAGTAAAGAGGATATTTAGATATTTGAAAGGAACTCTAGATTTTTTCTTGTGGTATCCTAAGGTTATTGATTTCACATTGAGTTCTTACAAAGATGTAGATTCGGTTGGTTGTGTGGATGACAAGAAAAGTACAAGTGGTGGTGCATTTTTTCTTGGATGTAGATTATTATCATGGATTAGTAAGAAACAAGATTATGATTTTTTATCTATTTCAGAGGTTGAGTATATTGCAACATCTTGTTTTACATAGATATTGTGGATGAGATAGACATTGAAGGATATCAGAGTGGTGTATGATGAGCCTATTTCTATCTTTTGTGATAATACAAGTGCA
>VDFB02104950.1:0-32286 GCA_007258455.2 Sequoia sempervirens | reverse complement strand
TTGATATACCTTGTTATCAGGTTGATAGTCAACAAAATGAATCCCATGCTAAACAACTTTGACTTGTTTTAGATATGTCCCTTGCACTACAACAGAACCTACATGGTAAACATGAACCTAAGGTAAGACATATGTACGTGTGCAACATTTTCATGCTCAAGGTTTGTATTGTATATATTTAATTTTTATAATGTAATGTGCACATGTGAATACAATGTATATAAAATTTTAAATTCAAACTCACCTGTGGGAAATGAAATTCCATCTCTTGTTTCAAGTTTTGTTAGCTTATTCCTCTCTTTTGTGCAATGGAATAAATAATAGCTAACACCTTCGATGTTTCCAGGCTTTGCTATGACTACAAAAACATCTCCTATACACCAAATTTACACAAAAAAAATCTAAAAAAATTAGAAATGTCTCTAAAGATCATTAACTAGATATATATAATATTTAGATTATTGAAAACTTACACATGTGTACCTTTTCTAACCAATCCTGAAATATGGTCATAATCAATTGAAATCAAAGGAATGTCTTCAAATATTTCTTCCTTGTTTCCATCATATGTTTCTGAAACAACTAGTGGCACCATATCCCATTTACCAACATATCCAAGTTCTTGATTGTTGCATGCATAATCAGAGTTTCCCTCAATGCACTCAATGCAAAAACAAGAGCAATCCCTTGTGTCTAATATCCATCCATGGCGACTATCTGAACTCCTAACACAATGCAAAGATCTTGTTTTTTCTACCCTCTTGCATCCATGGATCGATCTTCTATCCACACCTAGATACATATGTACAACAAAAAACTTATGTGAACAAATATGTATATATATATATATATATATATATATATATATTAAATTTAAATAAATTCAAATTTTTGATTTAATTTAATTTATACATACCTGATATCTCCCAAAACACTCTATGTGGAATGTGTTGGTTTGTTCTTGAAGATGTGTTGACCACATTTGATTCAAAGTATTTCTTGCACCATTCAACAACATCATGTGCATTGTCTAGATGATCTTCTGGATAACTCATTTGATGGTTTCTTAAAGCTCGTTTGATGCAAGCTCCTACTCCATCATGCTCACCCTTTCCATGCCCACTCTCAAAAAAAATCCAAACATGTGGTATTTTGTAGATTTTATGATATCTACAAAGTGCATAGAATGGACGTGAAGATTTGAATTGTGCCGCACATCCATCTAACCATACAAAATGATTTTCAAAATTTACACCCCTGCTTCTCAAATTCTCAAAAAATATTGTAAAGCAATGTTGGACAAAAAGTGTGTCATGGTCTTTATCATCACTAATATAAAAGTGATATTCTTTCTTAATGGCTTGTTCTTCATCTGTACTCTCAACACCATCCAATTATGATTGTGCATGTTGATAACACACATGAACCATAATAGTGATTTGCTTTGAAAAGTAATACTTTGATTGAATCCCCTTTTGATCTACAAAGGATTAATTTTTTGCAAAGTCAACTACTGATAGAACTGTTCCATGTGGGAAAGTATCTCTCAATGTTTGGAATTGTTGTGCTTGCCAATTAGCAAAAAATGAATGATGTATGTATGGTTGTATCAATTTTCAAAAATCTTCCATAAATTTTCCAATGGGAATCTCCCCTTCTACATAGTTCAACCTTGTGTATTATTTCCCAAAATTTGTTTGCAACTTTACATACTTGTACCTATGTTAGTAAAATATGTGCATAACTAATAAACCACACTTGATCAATGAAACATTACATTAAAGAGAATCCAAATAACTTGATCTATGAGAAATTGAAAAAAATAAACTCTCTAAAAATAGTACTTACCTCTTGCAATTTGTTGTCTTTATTAGGTCAGTATCCTCAATTCTTGAAGGAAATTTAGCCAAATTTCCACGTCTCACAAATTCCATTTATGCAGTTTATTTGACGTCCATTTTCATGATCACATAATATAGACTTTATGAACAAACTTGCATGTTTAGGAGGTGCATTTTGAAACCCACATCTTTCTTCTCTCATCTTTCGAAACACCTAATAGTAGATATCAAATTCAATATGATAACGACAACAACAAGTTTCAAAAAACTTGTTTATCTTCACATAATATGGCTTTAACCTTTGAAACATTGTTTTCCCAATCTTTATATGAGGATATGCAATACAAAAGTTCATATACATCTCAAATTGTGTTATGTCTAGCCAATGTTTGATATGATTTTCATAAATACTAGGTCCAATCCTGTGTCTCATAACATCTCTAGTATTTGATGATGGACGAGTCTGATCATGCCAAAACCGGTGACCAAGTTCCTAACAACATCTTCAACTCGGGCTTAATGGGAGCCTCACACATAATTGCCCACTTCCTTCTAAACTCTCAACCAAAACTTCTTTTTCTCATATATTTTATCAATGTGGTTCTACTATAACCAATTTCATGTTGAAAGTGCATATTTTCTTTTTCTTGCTATATCTTGATAAAAATAATAGATGTAAACATCACTTTTCTAGTGGCCTTATCCATCGACAAGATCCTTCCCAGCAACCAAACCCTTTAACATTTTGAACAATATCCTTTGTAATCCTTCCATGTGTTTCTTCTATTTGATGCTGAATGAACACCTAACAATTGTAATGACTCTTTGAGCTCATCACGAAGAAGTAAACGTGATAACAATTGGGTTTTTTCAAGTGTATCAAGATGATTGAAATGATGATTGATCATTCCATTTACAGATTTAGTCATTGACCTCTTTCTCTTATTATAAGGATGGTTGGCATAATATTTCAGTTTCTCCATATCCATTTCAAGTAAATGATCTAAATTTCTATGAGAAATTTGTTTCCCCACCTTCTCAACTAGTTTTATATGATCATCCATACCAGTAGGAGGAAGTGATCCCAACCCCTCTCCAACATGCATTGTTTGAACTTGTGCCTCCTCCCTATCTTCAAGGACCATGCATTCTTGACCAGATTCATTTGATCCAATGTCTAGATTTGGCTCGACTTGAGCATGAAAAATTTCTGCTTGTTGAGCCCTTCCTACACATGTGTCAAAATATTTTGCAAACAAAAGTGAGAGATGATGTTAAATATAAGTGAATTTTATGTATGCAAGCAAACAAACTGATAAAACATGATGAGCTATAAGTGAGAGAAGTTTGTGCTAGTTTTATATGCTTATCCATACTAGTAGAATGAAGTGATCTTGACCCCTCTCCAACAAGCATTGTTTGAACTTGGGTTTCCTCCCTAACTTCAAGGTCCATGTGTTATTCAACGGATTCATTTGATCCAATATCTAGATTTGGCTCAACTCCAGCTTGAGGAATCCCTAGAGCATAAAACATAAAAAATAATTTGAGAACATTTAAGTGATGAAAATAAAAGACCAAAGACACAAAACACAAATATTGAAACAAAAAGAATTGGCTTAAGGAATTGGAGTCAAGGATCATATAAACATTGCAACTTGCATGACCAAGATGACTTGAGGACATTTAAAAGTATTTATAGTCATTCAAGTGCAATGATGGCGGGAAACATTCAAAGCAAAAGTCCTAAACACACACTGAGAGTGAGAGAGAGAAGAAACAAGCATGTACCTTGTTTCTTTCTATGATAATTTTCCAAGTTTTGGTTACGCCTCTTTTGTTCTTCTTCTTTTGACAATTTTCATTGAGACGCATTTTTTCTTTTTCTTTGTTGTCCCATTTTCTTCTTCAACTTAAAGATGACTCTAAACAATTCCTCTACCAACTTAGTTAAATTATCCTCCAAATTTTTCCTTGATTGATAAAAATGAAAGTTGTTGAGCTCCAATATTTTCCTCATTGATAAATGTGCAAAAACTTCTTCTCCAGAATCTGCGCTCCAAGTGAATCAAAATTATTCAAGTGTACATGGAATAACTAGATCCTAGTTTAAATGAATCAAGTAGTAAACAAACAAGTTATTTCATTGTGGATTTTGTTGAACATATTTAATTCATAGGTATGCACAACATATCTAGTAATTTTAGAATTTTGTTAAAGTGTCAAAAATGTATATTAGAGGTATCATTTGAATTTAATTTTCTTAATTATATTTGAATTGAATTTCAAGTTAGTTGTCAAAAATGTATAATAGAGGTATAATTTGAATTAAATTTTCTTAGTTATATTTGAATTGAATTTCAAGTTACTTGTCAAAATGTATAATAGAGGTATAATTTGAATTGAATTTTCTTAATTATATTTGAATTGAATTTCAAGTTACTTGTCAAAAAGATTATATCTTGTTCTCAACTCAATGGTTCATGTTTCTTAAGTCATTTTTAAAAATATTTATTGTGATCAACATGAATTAACTTAATTATAAAGTGGCATTGATTTCCTAAAATTCTACTAGAGATCAAATGTATATTGAATATAAGGAAATGTAAGTTGTAAGAGATCATAAAATAAGAAAACATGTATGTATATTGAATATTTAAAGCAAATACATACATATCTTATGTGTAAACATGTTTAAACCATAAACAAACACATGTACATACATGTAAAGGGATTCAATACATATAAACATAACACATATTATAAGCAAAGAGGCAAATGTATGTATATATCATATAAGAAAATATATGTACATATCATAAAAGAAAAATGTAAATTAAAGATCATCAAATGTCGAATACTAAAGATCAACAAATAAGCAAATGTAGCAAATGTAAGTTAGAGATCATCAAATATCAAATACTATTAAAGATCATCATATAATCAAATACATGTGGTCAAGATCATAAATCTAGAGTGCATGGCCTAATATGAATGACTACTCCTAGACGAATGGCCATCTGAATGAGAACGGTCTTGATCTGATGGATGTGCTGAGCCCTGCAAATAAAATTGTGTACAAGATGTGTTAAATACATATAATTTATATTAAATAAATTTTATGAAAGTTATTTTTAAATGAACTTGTGTTTTTAAATATCAATCTAGATCTATGCATACATAAATATATTGCATGTACATATACACGTGTGATTATATAAAAATGTAAAACTCACATTTCCACTGACAACAGATTCATCCACAGAGTCACGTCGATCATGCAAACAATTTGGACCAAGGCTAGGAGTGATATGAGGTATGTCCACCTATAACAATATATATACACATATATACAACTTACATGAATATCTAGTTAAAAAAAAAATTAAAAAATAATGAAAAAAGAATTGAAACATGCACATGCACACATACATGCACATCATCTAATATTGGATGACCTAAGTCCTCTAAAACAGTCACCTCCACCATATCCACCAAACGATAAAGCGACGAATCAACATCTGCATCCATCTGATCTATCCCATGTCATGCCATAAATGATGAATGTAGAGGACTATGAAGGTGAGATGGCATCGGTGATGATGAACCAGAACCAATCAACATATTAGGAAAACCCATAGTCTGTGCAGCTACCGTATCAACTGTAGGTGGATCCTGATGCAAACTAGTGCTCGGCTGAGAGTGATGGGATCCTAGAATTGAACGACCTTTGCATCTAAAATTCTCTCTGACATGCTCTATACCCATCCCATTGTTTGATTCAATGTGGTCATATGCCTCCAACAGGTCCTCAGCCAAACAATGCAATCATGTGTGACATATCTCCTATAAGTGCATCAAGTTGTGTAGGAGTAGGGATGTCGACTACTGTAAAAGGATCCATTGTGGTCCACTGTGCTAAAAATGGTGTGGATTGGGAATGTCTGGACATCAAATACTGACCTACATGGTCATTAGATATCCTAGTGGTGGCAGCCGCAATGTCACCTACAGTGTCAATTGCTTCCTTTTGGGAAGCAATGACAACCTCATCTGCTATGGGGGCTAGAGCTGGGGTGAGAGTAGGAGACCTGTCACCAACCAATACCCTAAACACTGGGGATGGTCTATCTGCTCGACGATAGGTAGGCCTATCAGCAATCCTACCATGCCCCTAACCAGCATATAGTGGAATGTCCAGGTAGTTAACTTTGAGGCCAAAATGGACCTTAGCATACAACTGTTGAACAAAATACAGTGGAATCTGGTCATTGTTTGGGTATAGACCATGTGATGTGAGAAATCATGGGTAGATCAATGAGGCCATAGCATGATTGACACATCTAGTGACCTGGTATCCCCTAACCTTACGCACATTTTGATAAAATGGAAAACAAGTGGCTTTTATCATTTCTTTGGTGACACTATCCTATATTTGTTTAAGGGGAACATCACCATGTACTTCTTCCTGCATGTGGGAAAGAATAGCAGTCACTCTATTTGGGGAATATGCACTAGTCCTCTCAAGTTCATCTTTTAATTTTTCTAAACTATGCAATATTAACATGCATGCTTCACTATATATCCCCGGGTTTGCGCCCTATGCTAATGAATCTCTCAACTTTTTAATCTCATTACTAGTATTTGCAATCAAAGAATCCGGCATAGGTGGAACATGATCTGCATTTTCCATGTTATATATATATATATATAGTACATGTAAAAGAGAAATGAGACTTTGGTAAATAATATATTTAGATAAAGGGAATACAAATCTAAAATAGAACTTGTAATAATTCATCTACTCATCAATAATATTTTCATACCATTAACAATTTAAAAATAATCGGAAGACAACTATAATCTATAACATAGCATTCATAAATGGTTCAAATTTTAAATGAAACAATGAAAGAAAGAATAAGAATACAAAGATTAGTATAAAATTATTTGAAAATAATTGGGAATAAAAATATTTAATCTAATAGTTTTTAACATAAATGAACTTCAATTATATAGCCGAGAACATCAAAAAATTATAGATTGGAAAGCAAAATAATCAGACATTTATCATATTTTTATATGTATAAACTTTAGATACCATCAAACTATTTAAAATTATAGATTGCATAAAGCTATAAATTGAATTTCGTTAAAACTAATTTATTAAGAATCAAATCTAATAAAGTTTGACTTCATTGCATACTTGTTATAAATATCTCACTAATCCAACCATGCATATTATATATGTTAAAAATATATATTTACCCTTAAGTATATATACTTGTTATAAATATATATTGAAAGAAGATGAAGGTCCTTATTTACCCTTAAATGACATTTAAATTGGATATTTTAATGTTCAATATAATGAAATGTTTAAATAATGAAAGTGACAATAATATTGAAAATAAAAATGTTGAACATGAATGTGAAAATATTGTAAAATTTGATGGAACACCTATTGATAAGAGTAGCATCATAGAAGAAGAAGAAGAAGAAATACATCAACAATTTCTTGACTAATGTGGATATGAACCCTATGACATTGAAATTGCACTCAATAATCGACTTTTTGATAACAATGATTAAATTGATAGCTCACATGAACCAATGAAACTCAATGTGTCTCCAAATTACATAAGAAGAGAGAACCTTTGTGAAGAAGAAAAAGAAATTCAGAAACCATCTTTTTGTAATAAGTTTGTTAAAATTTAAAAACATTCAAGAACCCCAAAATGGTTTGAAATTGATGGGCATAATAGAAATTCTTGAAGGCAAGAGGTCATCACAAACCATTCAGTTGTGGGATTCAAAAAATTTCAATGAATGGTTTTCCAATAAGACATTAACCAAAAAATTCCAAATTTTTATACAATTACTAAAGATGTACAAAATGAGACCTTTACTAAATAAATTTCAAAGATTCATGTAAACAAAAAGTTTGATCGAAATAATATTGTTGTTAAAGTTTTTTGTAATGCATTCAATTCTATTGTAAATAATTTAGTAAGGAAAAAGATAAAAGAGTTTCTCATAGAGTAATAACATCATTAGTAGGAAATTAAAAAAATAAAAAGGCTCAATTATTAAGGTAAACTTGTCTTGAATTAAGCCTAAATTGTAAAACATTATCAAAAGTACTATCAATAAGATCATGATTAGAAATTCCTATTGAAAATCATACTTGGGCTTTTAGCAGTAGGCTTCCATGAGTCGGTAAGAAGCTAATTAATAGCACAAAGGATGAAATTCAACAATTTTGGAACTCTAACTCTAGATTTACATATGAGGTTGGAAACAACATTTTTTATACTCTACCTAGGCCATGATTCTGTTATGAGTACGAAGAGTTTATGACAGAAATACATCCATTATTGTTGAGTTAAAAGTAGGCTAAATATTATTTTTCTTAAAAATTCACTTTTATATAAATGTAGGTGTTTTGGAGAACAAAGCTATAGTATGAATAAGTGATTGACATCGATGGCTATAAATTTCAAGGTGGGGACATTCAATATAATTCATAAGGTGTTATAATATTAAATTCTTTCATTGTTTAGTTAGTTTTAATCAATGTTGTATGATTTATTAAACATTTTTTAATATTTAAATGTAGGTGTTTTGGGGAGTAGCAGTGATAGATCTAGCTCATTGAGAAAGGATATAGGTAGAGAGGAGGAGTGACCTTGACAAGGATTGAGACATGGATCACCTCAGGGTGGTAGATATGAGTGGAACATATCCATAGAGAAGGATAGGCTAAGAGGATAGATATAGGAGACAAATACCTTAGGGGCACCTTTTTAGTTGTGTGTATGCTCTACAGAGTGGATTTACTCATGAGTGCTTTGATGTATTTGAAGACACATTTGTACATGAGAACATAGATAATATGATATGGGAACTATTAGTTGTGTTGATGATGGGTGTGATATTTTATGTGTATGTTGATGATGTGCATGATATATATAGTTATATTTCTTGTATTTGGATGCTCATAGGTATGGATGTTCATGAATCTTATGTGTATGTCTAATGGTGGCATGTGGAAGGATAAATATGGCTATTGAAAACTTTACCATTATCTTGACAACTAATTATGGCTATATGATTATCTTATTGTAATGAACCTAAGTTAATTCGATAGATATTAGTGAAGTTGAATTAGGAAGCATGAATTGTGCTTTATTATACACATTTTACGTTTAAAAATATGGGTCTAATTTTTGCGATATTGAAAGTTAGTTAAATTTCTTCAATAATATATCCAAGGTATAGGGATATATTAGTGATAGGAGTAGTGTAGGATAAAAAGGAGAATGTATAAAGAGGGGAAGGTCTATAAAGGTAATGACATGGTAATGGAAGGAGAAGTTACACTATAAGGTTATATTTTCATAGGATAACGGGGAATGGTATGAAGAACATATCTACATATAGGATAGTGCTAGTAGTAACAATGGTGTGAACATATATAAAATGATGGGAGATAAGAAAAATATGAGTGGAGAGAAAGGCGGTAGGACATGGGTGGTGGATCCCATGGAAGTGGTAACTATAGTATGATAGGAGGAATCATTATAAGAGGATGAAGGGTAGATGGATACATAGAGGGTACAACATTATTAAAATCCATTAGAGTGGTAATATTATGAATAGTATTATAGCCACCTAATACATTATATAAATTACTAGCCAATGAGTGAGGATATTTAGGGTGGAGAGGTGCATCAATACGTAATTATCAATTTAGGAAAATATCTTGTTTAGCAACATATGTATCTAAATCATAGTCTTGATCATTATTTTTCATCTTCTTTAATGTGGCTCTTTATATGGTTGTCATTAGCTATTATATCAAAAAATGATTCAATCGTCATTTTATTTGCTAGCCATATTAGAGTTAAGATGAAAACTCCATAAAACAAGATTTTAAAGGATATTAATTTAACTAGATAAAAGATCAAGGAAAACACTCTCAAACATGCAATATACCCCAATTGCTTAGACAATGCATATTTCCTAATAATGTGTGCAACTAAAAACTAATAACATGTAATGAATGGATGTAGGTGATAATAATTAAATAATCCTAATTGAACTAGGGTTGTCCCTTTTATATATTTAAGAAGTTGTAAGAGCATTGTATGAAATTGTAAGATGGGAATTACTAATGAAATGTTATATAACACATAAGAGAATAAAAAGGAGGGTTACACTAGAATATTGATTAGAATTATGAAAATCATCAAGATCATCTTAAATAATGGGTTTGAATATATCAAAAATGGAGTGTCGGTTATGAGGAGGAGGATGTAACGCCCCACCAAGGAAACCAATAAAACAAAGTATTATGTAGCGAATTATTCGAATAATTTTTTTTGAACATTCATATATATACAAATGTCTAATGGATTCCAAGACGACGTTACTTATACATTATTATTAATAACTTCACATCATAATATTTAAGTTATAAAACACAAGTACATAACATATACAAGTATGATCCACTTCCATAAGTTTAAACAATTCAAGTCATTTACATGTTCAGATTACATCTAGTGAGATTCTCATAAATCTCAATACATCTAATGATGTTACAATGAGTACACCCTCAATCATGAGGTAAATATACAAAGTGGGTATTGATCTCCTCATATCAAATATCTACATCTCCGAACACATTCAGTGTCCATCGACACGAACAAAGAAGTACAAGAACCAACTGCAAGTATAATATCATCTGTAAGAGTATAAAATGAAGGTGTAGCACAATTTCCACCCAACCGTGTGGAACCCGAAGGTCCACTCCCTCTGTGCTAGGAGATAATGAAAGGTTCATAAGACAATCAAACTAACAACAAGGAACACACATTACATTACATGGCTGACTACACATAACGACATGACCACATCAAACCAAAGTATATACAACATATGCTTTCAGAGATGACTACAATATAACAATAAACTTCACACAAGGGTCTACAGTCATCCATCAGGAAAGAGTGTCATCACATAGTTGTTCTAAGTTACCCTGGTGAATCTTCCTAGACTATCGGCCCTCATCCAGAGTTACCCTGGTAGTCTCTACCGATTCCCGGCCCTTAGATAAACACGTGGAATCGAATTACCTTTCAAGGGGTCAAGGTAAACAACTAAGCCATTCCAGGCCTTCTCAAACTACCCTTAATCTGAATGAGCATTAAGGCACTAGGTGAGGCATTAAATTAATCTTTATTATTAATGAGTCCCAGGTACAATTATTAATATTTCCACTGAATTAACAACTTCTGTTAGGTTACCTTGGCCACCACTTTGGTTCCGGCCCCTAACAAAATCCACTCTTCCTAGATACATGACATAACATCCAAATATTAGGGACTGCCAACATGCATATAAAACAATACCATAATACAACACGTCTCATTCATTGTCAATCGTGGAAAAATTTGAAACACCACAAGGTGACAAATAACTTTGCATGGCAAGTCCCATAATAGAATAACAAGGTATAATATCATCAATAAGTAAATCTTAAAGCTCTTTTCTTTGAAACCAAAACTTAAGTCTCAAGAAGAAATAATACCCCTATCGTAAAATGAGATACAAAGGGAACTACTAAGCATGAAAAGAAAAAAATCTTAAATGTTCACATCATCCTCATGATAGAACATATAATCTCATATTACTTCAAAGGTAACAACAAATCATGAAAGACTAAATTCTATAAAAATCACAGTAATTGAACCTCAAATACAAGCAATATATGCTTGAATGTACAAATTTCACTCCCTAGCCTTAAGTAGAAATTAAAACATATTTAACCATTAGTATTTTTTTTATTTTAAAATAAATAATGTCAAACATACACATAGTTTTCCACAAAATTATAATTCATTTCATCATGAATCTATAGCTCATAAAAGACAATACATTTGACATAATAAAAACATCAAATTATTTTATTCTATCATTAATGAAATATATCTATGACCATTCCTCATAAACAACAATATCAATTCTATCCATATATAGATGATCATTACGTTAATAAGGTATTATTAAAAACATTCATTAATCCACTTATTTAAATAAATATCATATTTCTTATTTCCATACATTTATAAATACATATAGAATCACTAAGATTATTAATTATAATCTCTATATTATCAATTTAGACCACTATGTTCTCTACAAAATCACCCACATGATTTGAGACATGCACATATACTATAGAAAACTATCTATTAACCCTTTTAAGACCGACTCGATACGTGTGTAATTTTAGATAAATCTTACACTAAACTGGAAGTAGGTGGAGTCATAATTCCAAACAGCGGCCAACATGCATAAGATTTCCACAAACTAATACTAAAGTACAATTTACTAGCTATCCACCTATGAGTTTCCTCCATTGATTTAGACTTAATTAACCCTGAGCAATCAAAATAAAGAAGGTATCTTTTAATTTGTATAACTGAAGTATTTACGTATGCAAAGGGATGTAAGATGTAACAACATAGGAAAATACTATACATAAACTTAAGATTGTGAATTGTTAGAATATCTCATACACTTATAAACTATGCCTTAACACTCATTGTTTTTTTTTTTTGGCATCGAGTTTATCCATTACATGGCAGGAGATCACATAGATACCTTTCATTGTATCTATCCACACAAAAAGGAAAGTAGATTACATAAGAATGATTTAAATTTATATAGGGACAATGGTTTGATCATAGAGAACACCTATAAGAAGCAGTGTTGGCAATACCAAGCAAATTTATAGTATTATAATCAAATAACCAGTATAATGGCTGAGCAACTAAAGAGACCAGTGCCAAAATTCCAAGCAAGGATTACGTAGACAAGTAAACGTTGGAATTAGGATATTGCAGAACGACATTATACCAATTTTAGCTCTCATACCCAACAAGGGCGAAGGCACGCGAGGGATCAATCATGTTGAAGAGTAATGATGATACGAATAGACACAATCAGGAAACAAGGCATGGATATGGATGACATCCAACATAAAAAAATAGGTAAAGTCTATCAATACGCCTACAAACAAAATTTGAAGATGTATAAATAAAACTCAAATAAATTCTATGAGTTGAAGTTTAGAGGGTGACTAAATGAGAGCAGCGACGACTGTTCTTAACAAAAAAAAAAATTTACAAAGTCAGAACTGAAGAAAAATGTTCAGAAGGATTTGAACCATTTCTATCAAAATTTATACAGGAAACTATTCAGCATTATAAAGCTATCAATAATACAAGAATGACTAATTTCGCAACAACTTTCTATGTTCAAGTAATGCAACAATAATAAATACCAATAAAATCAGAGAAATTATATAAATCTATACGCCCTTCCATATTTAAGAGTTGCTGCTGTGACAGATTTTAAAGAAATCAGGGAGCTTGTTCATATGTCCACTCCCTTCTATTTTCAAGTGTTGCAATTGTGACAGGTCTGCTATAGAACCAAGAAGTTTATCTGACACTGTTACAACCTTACTTATTCAAGTGCGGCAACTATGGTAGATTTCCAGTGATACCAACAAGGTTATCAAAAACTTTATCCTCCTATTCTTAGATGCGAACTGGGCGATTGAAATGTAATTCCTTCATCAATCTTTACAAAAGATGACATTTATTAATGGCTTGACCAACATGCAATCTAAAGGCAACTCTAGATCCAGAACATTATAAATTATATATAAATATTTCCAAATTTAGCGAACAAAAGAATTAATTATAACGAATATAAGCTTCAGATTATTGCATGCCTGAATAGATGCACTTATAAGCGCAAGGAAATTTTCAATGTTCAGGTATGGCATGCAACCTACATCAATTATGATGGTAGACTTTAAGTAGAAAAGGCATCATACAAACCAATATAGACCGAGGTAAGAATAAAGTTTGATAAGAATATAGACTGAAATCTTGGAATATATCGTTGGCCATTATACTTAGAAGTTGGGTAAATTACATGGACCTTCATGAAATGAAGGCACATTCAAAATGCAAACAAATATGATAGATTCAATAGATCAGTAGTTGCCTAGAGAAATTGACCTTAAAAGCAATAAATATGTGTTTCAAACAACACAACAATGTCATTTAAAACAATGATAGAATGTGTATATATTTCCATACTTCATTTGATTTTATATAACTTTATACTACTACGTTTCTTTTTTTTTAAAATTAGAATTTCGTTCTAATTATTTCTCTATTGCATATACAGGTTTGTTAAAGTAATTCTTTTCCATAAAATTTACTCAAGATTTTACAAAAGAAAGAGGAAACAACAGAAGAAAACCTAGATAAACTGAAAAACTAAATTGATACAGAGTTTGAAGTTCCTGTGTATTCTACTCAATTCACTAGATCTTAGCAAAAGAAATCTGAGAACAATCCTTTTTCCCAATTTATTTCTATAATCAAATATTGTTGTGCAGTTTCCTTCCAAAACTACTATCATAAAAGCTTTTTCTAAAGATTTTTTGTGCAAATATTTTCTCCCTGCTACTGTCATGCAAAAACTCTCTCATGCAATGTCGTGTCCCAAATTGCAACCCCTAATGCTAATTAATGCAATCCCTTATCTCAAGTCACAACTTAAGTGATAATAAACATGCATTCCTAAATTTCTCGTGCAGTTAAAAAACATTAAATATCAAAGATAGTTTCCTTCAGGTCATATTTAAGATATTTTAACTTTTCGAAATCAACTCTTTTTAAAATACTTTCTTTTCACTTAAACTATATTTGTACAAGTAACTTATTAATTACTTTTAAAGAAATACCTTTTACAATTTTCACATTTTCTTTTAATCAAATGACTTGCTTATTTTAAATTAGTAAATTAAACAATAAACATAACATAAATATTTATTCTAATATTTAAACAGATTTGCATTTAATCAATATATCAACAAATTAGCCACTTAACTAAATTACACAGTAATTAATTTCCAAATAAATAACATAGACAAAATTGACACGACAAGACAAAACAACAATGACATCGGGCGACAATAGGATACTCATTCAATGAAGAATGATGGTTAAACAAGGACCAGACACTATCTCCAAATCAACATGATTTAATTGGATTAGGGTACGCTCAGACCTGACAAGTAGGTGGAGCCGATACCTGGTACCTATATCTGCAGAAAACATCAATGTTATACATATCATAATATATTGAAAAATACACTGTGAAGAAGAATCACAATGCAACAGGATACTCACAAGTGAGTAATGCTACGCTATCTTCTTCACCAGGACTGACATGTATCATTAAATCATAAACATCAATCACATCATGATAACCACATTAAGACTCAAAAACAACATATCTGATAAATCATCCACAAAGTTTAACAATTAAATATAGTATCTGAAACAGTTACACGACTAGCAAATGAACACAAACAAACTGACTCACATAGTAGTAACTGGAGGGGTACTACATCCTCCCCCACTAGGATATGACTTACTTCTGAAAGCCACAAAATAGGTACAACAAACATATCAAAAGGAGTGTTAAGTTCACATCACAAACATAATATGTTTCGATATAACAAGGCAGCAAGAAGGAAAAGTACTACATCCCTTTGTGCAATAACAAACTACTGGTTATCGGATAAGGGACACTCCACAAGGTCCTCATTTGAGTCCATATATGTCGTCATGTTAATAGAAGATTGTAAATGAAAGCTTTCCTTCTCCTCCTTAGATAGAACAAAAAGGAAAAATCAAATCCCAAGAATTTAAGTACTATATCCATGACAATCATAAATATTCTTCATATATGCCTATCCTAAAGTTCCTTGAGTCTACTTCCATGTAAACACTCACCAATTCAGTATCCTACATCCTTGGAGACGAATCACAATACGACACATGGCCGACATTGAAAATGATAAAGATAAAATAATTTAGCCACTAAAGTCATAAATAAATATTAAATGAAATTCAGTTTCAACATTAAATTAAGAAATGTGCACAATGTCAACATTAAATCAAGTGTAACCACGAGGATTACAAATAAGTAAGGTCACAATGTGTGGCTAAACCATCACAACTAAATATAAACAAGGTGTCGACCCACACAATTAACATATATTAATCAAAAATCATAAAGAAATTCCACAATCTTCAAAAATTTACAATACAACACTGTGTGACTAGACACTAGCCACCTAACGAGGAAGAAGGGAAATTTTCAAGCTATAACACTTAGTCTTTATACGGTGCGGAGTGATCACTCACACGTCTCAGTTACAAGACGTAAACGACAACAAGATAAGACAAACTACTAAGTCTAACACCTAGGACAACGTAATGGCCTCACTAATATCCATAGTACCCAGTGTTAGAGCTTAGTGCTCTGATACCACATGTAACGCCCCGCCAAGGAAACCAATAAAACAAAGTATTATGTAGCGAATTATCCAAATAATTTTTTTTGAACATTCATATATATACAAATGTCTAATGGATTCCAAGACGACGTTACTTATACATTATTATTAAGAACTTCACATCATAATATTTAAGTTATAAAACACAAGTACATAACATATACAAGTATGTTCCACTTCCATAAGTTTAAACAATTCAAGTCATTTACATGTTCAGATTACATCCAGTGAGATTCTTATAAATATCAATACATCTAATGATGTTACAATGAGTACACCCTCAATCATCAGGTAAATATACAAAGTGGATATTGATCTCCTCATATCAAATATCTACATCTCCGAACACGTTCAGCATCCATCGACACAAACAAAGAAGTACAAGAACCAACTGTAAGTATAATATCATCTGTAAGAGTGTACAATGAAGGTGTAGCACAGTTTCCACCCAACCGTGTGGAACCCGAAGGTCCACTCCCTTTGTGCTAGGAGATAATGAAAGGTTCATAAGACAATCAAACTAACAACAAAGAACACACATTACATTACATTACATGGCTGACTACACATAATGACATGACCACATCAAACCAAAGTATATACAACATATGCTTTCAGAGATGACTACAATATAACAGTAAACTTCACACAAGGGTCTACAGTCATCCATCAAGAAAGAGTGTCATCACATAGTTGTTCTAAGTTACCCTGGTGAATCTTCCTAGACTACCAGCCCTCATCCAGAGTTACCCTGGTAGTCTCTACCGATTCCCAGCCCTTAGATAAACACATGTGGAATCGAATTACCTTTCAAGGGGTCAAGGTAAATGACTAAGCCATTCTAGGCCTTCTCAACCTACCCTTAATCTGAATGAGCATTAAGGCACTAGGTGAGGCATTAAATTAATCTTTATTATTAATGAGTCCCAGGTACAATTATTAATATTTCCACTGAATTAACAACTTCCATTAGGTTACCCTGGCCACCACTTTGTGTTCTGGCCCCTAACGAAAGCCACTCTTCCTAGATACATGACATAACATCCAAATATTAGGGACTGCCAACATGCATATAAAACGATACCATAATAAAACGTGTCTCATTCATTGTCAATCGTGGACAAATTCGAAATACCACAAGGTGACAAATAACTTT
Organism: Sequoia sempervirens; assembly: GCA_007258455.2. Classification (NCBI taxonomy): domain Eukaryota; kingdom Viridiplantae; phylum Streptophyta; class Pinopsida; order Cupressales; family Cupressaceae; genus Sequoia; species Sequoia sempervirens. Next base: position 14,831 of record VDFB02104950.1, on the reverse strand, counting down.
GCATGGAAAGTCCCATAATAGAATAACAAGGTATAATATCATCAATAAATAAATCTTAAAGCTCTTTTCTTTGAAACCAAAACTTAAGTCTCAAGAAGAAATAATACCCCTATCGTAAAATGAGATACAAAGGGAACTACTAAGCACGAAAAGAAAAAAATCTTAAATGTTCACATCATCCTCATGATAGAGAATATAATATCATATTACTTCCAATGTAACAACAAATCATGAAAGACTAAATTCTATAAAAATCACAGTAATTGAACCTCAAATACAAGCAATATATGCTTTAATGTACAAATTTCACTCCCTAGCCTTAAGTAGAAATTAAAACATATTTAACCATTAGTATTTTTTTATTTTAAAAGAAATAATGTCAAACATACACATAGTTTTCCACAAAATTATAATTCATTTCATCATGAATCTATAGCTCATAAAAGACAATACATTTGACATAATAAAAACATCAAATTATTTTATTCTATCATTAATGAAATATATCTATGACCATTCCTCATAAACAATATCAATTCTATCCATATATAGATGATCATTACATTAATAAGTTATTATTGAAAACATTCATTAATCCACTTATTTAAATAAATATCATATTTCTTATTTCCATACATTTATAAATACATATAGAATCACTAAGATTATTAATTATAATCTCTATATTATCAATTTAGACCACTATGTTCTCTACAAAATCACCCACATGATTTGAGACATGCGCGTATACTATAGAAAACTATCTATTAACCCTTTTAAGACTGACTCGATACGTATGTAATTTTAGATAAATCTTACACTAAACTAGAAGTAGGTGGAGTCATAATTCCAGACAGCGGCCAACATGCATAAGATTTCCAAAAACTAATACTAAAGTACAATTTACTATCTATCCACCTATGAGTTTCCTTCGTTGATTTAGACTTAATTAACCCTGAGCAATCAGCATAAAGAAGGTATCTTTTAATGTGTATAACTGAAGTATTTACACATGCAAAGGGACGTAAGATGTAACAACATAGGATAATACTATACATAAACTTAAGATTGTGAATCGTTAGAATATCTCATACACTTATAAACTATGCCTTAACACTCATTGTTTTTTTTTTTTTGGCATCGAGTTTATCCATTACATGGCAGGAGATCACGTAGATACCTTTCATTGTATCTATCCACACAAAAGGGAAAGTAGATTACATAAGAATAATTTAAATTTATATAGGGACAATGGTTTGATCATAGAGAACACCTATAAGAAGCGGTGCTGGCAATACCAAGCAAATTTACAGTATTATAATCAAATAACCAGTATAATGACTGAGAAACTAAAGAGACCAGTGCCAAAATTCCAAGCAAGGATTACGTAGACAAGTAAACGTTGGAATTAGGATATTGCAGAACGAGATTATACCAATTTTAGCTCTCATACCCAACAAGGGCGAAGGCACACAAGGGATCAATCTTGTTGAAGAGTAATGATGATATGAATATACACAATCAGGAAACAAGGCATGGATATGGATGACATCCAACATAAAAAAATAGGTAAAGTCTATCAATATGCCTACAAACAAAAGTTGAAGATGTATAAATAAAGCTCAAATAAATTCTATGAGTTGAAGTTCAGAGGGCAACTAAAGGAGAGCAGCGACGACTGTTCTTAACAAAAAAAGTTTTACAAAGTCAGAACTGAAGAAAAACGTTCATAAGGATTTGAACCATTTGTATCAAAATTTATACAGGAAACTATTCAGCATTATAAAGCTATCAATAATACAGGAATGACTAATTTTGCAACAAATTTCTATGTTCAAGTAATGCAACAACAATAAATACCAATAAAATTAGAGAAATTATATAAATCTATATGCCCTTCTATATTTAAGAGTTGTTGTTGTGACAAATTTTAAAGAAATCAGGGAGCTTTTTCATATGTCCACTCCCTTCTATTTTCAAGTGTTGAAATTGTGACAGGTTGGCAATATAACCAAGAAGTTTATCTGACACTGTTACAACCTTACTTATTCAAGTGCGGCAACTATGGTAGATTGCCAGTGATACCAACAAGGTTATCAAAAATTTATCCTCCTATTCTTAGATGCGAACTGGGCGATTGAAATGTAACGCCTTCATCAGTCTTTACAAAAGATGACATTTATTAATGGCTAGACTGACATGCAATCTAAAGGAAACTCCAGATCCAGAACATTATAAATTATATATAAATATTTCCAAATTTAGCGAACAAAAGAATTAATTATAACGAATATAATTTTCAGATTATTGCATGCCTGAACAGATGTACTTATAAGCGCAAGGAAATTTTCAATGTTTAGGTATTGCATGCAACCTACATCAATTATGATGGTAGACTTTAAGTAGAAAAGGCATCATACAAACCAATATAGACCGAGGTAAGAATAAAGTTTGATAAGAATATAGACGAAAATCTTGGAATATATCGTTGGCCATTATACTTAGAAGTTGAGTAAATTACACGGACCTTCATGAAATGAAGGCACATTCAAAATGCAAACAAATATGAAAGATTCAATAGATCAGCAGTTTGTTAGAATCCAAGATCACCTGCATGCAAGATGGATACCTGTCACATGCAAAAGATATGAAGAACCAGAAAAGATGTTCTCTGTAAACCTCTTAGTAAAAATGCATTAAGAGAATCTATTATTACAAAGTGATCAATCCTTATGAAGGAGATCAAGAAACCCTAAAAGAAACCCTAGTGTGCACACTTAATAATTAATAATTAATAATTAATGTGCCTAAGTTTAGCTTAAGTAATAAAGAGGAATAAGTGACTCAATTAATTAATCAATGTGATGTAATTAATTAAGCATAATAACTTATTACTCTAACACCCCCCCTTAAGATGAACTTAGGAAGAAGCTAAAACACTAAAATAAGATGAATGTAAGCAAAGATGGGTCCCGACAACAAGGCCTGATCAGGTACCCATTTACAAATGCAATAATGAGGTAGAGAAGTAAAAACCCAGTGGAACAAAACCCCCCTACAATGTGATAACATGCTGCAAAGAAGCACTAGAAGAACTCTGTAGAGTAACACTAGAACTTGATATAGGCAACCAAGGAAATATTCTTCTGTATACTACTGAAACCGGATGAGAGTCACTGATTGACTCAAGGAATCATGATAAGGCAACAGAAGACCCGATGCCACGGAACACTCAAAAACTCCAAACGGGAACAACTCTGGAATCTATGAAGCAGCAAGCAATTATTGAATGATGTATTACTGAAAATGAAGTGCAAAGATGCAAGATGCACTCTCCCAACTGCCAAAACATCCAAGTAATTGCCAAACAACCCATCGGGCCAAATCTGGACTAAGTGATAAACTTGGGACAGATACAGAAAAAGTACATGGACAGCAACCTAGAGCTCCTCAATACCTTTCTGACGCTTCAAACGAGGCGAAAAACAGAGATCATGGCAAAAAGTTATGAGCTCGGAAGCATAAAACGTAAATCTAGCTTCAAACAGCAATAAATATAGGAAAATAGTAAAATACTGAAAAATAAATATTACTACTGAAAAGTGCTCGGAACCAGCTTTCCGGCGATATCTCGTTTGCCCAATTTCGATACCGTATGCCCAAGTTATGGCCAAAAGAAAAAAACTGCTCTTTTAGGGCAAACTAGGGTTAGGAGGGGCAAGGAGGGGCCATACGGCCGATGATGTCATGCTGACGTCAGTGAGTAACGGGAAAAAATTTGACGGCCATATGGTCGTCGCAGCAAAAAAAACCCCCCTGTCGGAAAAATTTACCAGTGACCGGTATATTCTCGTGCTTCCCAAAATATTCTTCCGCTGGAATGTTGAGGTTGGCGCAGGTCCCCGGTCCTCCATATGACCGGGGCTGGGGGCTCGGACTGGCTGGGGGCTGGATCTCAGCTCTCGGTTCTCCATATGGCCGCGGCTGCTGGGTCTTGAGCCCTCAGGGGCTGGCGGATGGGCCCGGCGGCGGACCGGCGGTGAAGGCCGGCGGTGGCGGGGAATGGGTGGCCGCCTGGTGGCCGCCGGGTGGCGAATATGCTTTATAACTAGAGGCGCCGGTGCAGAAACTGAGAAAGCTCAGTTTTTTAATTTTTTTTTATTTTTGTGCATCGAAAGGCATGCTGGGGAGGCCGTACGGCTCCTCAGACAAAAAAAATTTGCCTTCTTGACCAACTTGCACCAAAATAGACAAATTTTATATGAAAATGGGGGTTTTTGGGCACTGCGGACTCAATGGTGAGGTTCGTTTTGTCCCAAAATGCCCAAAAATTTAGGCTACCCCCAGATCTTGCAGAAAGGATGCCTGTGGAAACCCTTGCAGTTGAAACTCACTGAAAGGCCATATATTTAGATCACGAACAGGCAGCTGCAGGTCTGGAGCTCTGATACCATGTTAGAATCCAAGATCACCTGCATGCAAGATGGATACCTGTCACATGCAAAAGATATGAAGAACCGAAAAAGATGTTCTCTGTAAACCTCTCAGTAAAAATGCATTAAGAGAATCTATTATTACAAAGTGATCAATCCTTATGAAGGAGATCAAGAAACCCTAAAAGAAACCCTAGTGTGCACACTTAATAATTAATAATTAATAATTAATGTGCCTAAGTTTAGCTTAAGTAATAAAGAGGAATAAGTGACTTAATTAATTGATCAATGTGATGTAATTAATTAAGCATAATAACTTATTACTCTAACATAGTTGCCTGGAGAAACTGACCTTAAAAGTAATATATACATGTTTCAAACAGCACAGCAATCTCGTTTAAAACAATGATAGAATGTGTATATTTCCATACTTCATTTGATTTTATATAACTTTATACTGCTATGTTTCTTTTTTTTTAAATTAGAATCTCGTTCTAATTATTTCTCTATTGCATATACAAGTTTGTTAAAGTAATTCTTTTCCATAAAATTTACTTAAGATTTTACAAAAGAAAGAGGAAACAACAGAAGAAAACTTGGATAAACTGAAAAACTAAATTGATACAGAGTCTAAAGTTCTTGTGTATTCTGCTCAATTCACCAGATCTTAGCAAAATAATTCTGAGAACAATCCTTTTTCCCAATTTATTTCTATAATTGAATACTGTTGTGCAGTTCCCTTCCAAAACTACTATCATAAAAGCATTTTCTAAAGATTTTCTGTGCAAAGATTTTCTCCCTGTTGTTGTTGTGCAAAAAATCTCCCGTGTAATGTCATGTCCCAAATTGCAACCCCTAAGGCTAATTAATGCAATCCCTTATCTCAAGTCACAACTTAAGTGATAATAAACATGCATTCCTAAAATTTCTCGTGCAGTTAAAAAACATTAAATATCAAAGATAGTTTCCTTCAGGTCATATTTAAGATATTTTAACTTTTCGAAATCAACTCTTTTTAAAATACTTTCTTTTCACTTAAACTATATTTGTACAAGTAACTTATTAATTACTTTTAAAGAAATACCTTTTACAATTTTCACATTTTCTTTTAATCAAATGACTTGCTTATTTTAAATCAGTAAATTGAACAATAAACATAACATAAATATTTATTCTAATATTTAAATAGATTTGCATTTAATCAATATATCAACAAATTAGCCACTTAACTAAATTACACAATAATTAATTTCCAAATAAATAACATTGACAAAATTGACACGATAAGACAAAACAACAATGACATCGGGCGACAATAGGATACTCATTCAACGAAGAATGATGGTTAAACAAGGACCAGACACTATCTCCAAATCAACAAGATTTAATTGGATTAGGGTACGCTCAGACCTGACAAGCAGGTGGAGCCGATACCCAGTACTTGTATATGCAGAAAACATCAATGTTATACATATCATATATTGAAAAACACACCATGAAGAAGAATTGCAACGCAACAAGATACTCACAAGTGAGTAGTGCTACGTTGTCTTCTTCACCAGGACTGACATGCATCATTAAATCATAAACATCAATCACATCATGATAACCACATTAAGACTCAGAAACAACATATCTAATAAATCATCCATAGAGTTTAACAATTAAATATAGTATCTGAAATAGTTACACGACTAGTAAACGAACACAAACAAACTGACTCACATAGTAGTAACTGGAGGGGTACTATAGAGGATTTGAATTTTTTTGACAAGTTGTAAAGCATTTGTTAAAGACATCCTATAAACCAAGTCAAGGAATATGGTGTTGGAATTTGTGCCAAATTTGGTGCCATTTTTAGGTCATTATTTTGGCTCATGGCTTTGGTAAACCACACTTGGTTTATGGTTTAAATTTTTCCTATTAATGGGTACTTGAAATGGAGAAAGCATAATGATTTTATAGGTGTCATCATGCTACTAGAAATTACTCCATATGAATCACATGTTGATGATACTACTATAAGGGTATGCACATGAATATTTTATTGTAAATGATATTATTATCAAATAATATAATTGGTTCATATTTTTGGTTGTGGGATTTTTCTTCAAAGAGGATTTTCCCATGTACATAATTATGTTATAAATTTATAATTTATACATTTTTCTTGTAACTAAAATTAAATCTATTTTGCATATTTATCTCTTGATAGGTTAATATGGACATTTTTAATGTTACAAATGATACAATTTGTGGTTCTATTTGAACTTCACAACTTTATATTGTTTGTTTCCATATGTTATTAAGTTCTTATATATGTTTCACTTTGTCTTTCCATTTAGTAGTAGGTTATCCATAGCTTTGATTGTTGATATGGGAAGGCATATTTCATTTACACATAGAACATAAAAATGTATTGAAAATGGGGAAGCAAATCCAATTTGAATTCAACAAATTTGAAAAAAATTGCATCTAGGGTTTCAAAATTTAACATATCAATGCATTTTAAACTCTAAAAAATTTGAATTTCAAATACTTGGTGCTCGTTATGCAAGTCAGGTTGATGAAGTTTGGAGAGACCAAGTTGAAGTTGTGTTCACCGGAAAGAAGAAATCAGTTCACTCACCGTCACAGTCTCGGTTCGCCGCACGCAAGGAAAGCAACTGGTAATTTTAGAAAGTGAAAATGACAGTCAAAATGAGAGTTTTTTTTTTTGTCATATGTAAGGGGGTTTGGTCGAACCCATTTAAGTATGATTTTTTTAATTTAGGGTTTAGGGGTTCGGCCGAACCAATGGTTCAACCGAACATAGGTGTTCGACCGAACCCCTTGAGTTTGGGGAAAAGGAAAAAAACAAAATTTCTTTTCTCATATAAATTGTAAACCACTATTTTGAAGTCACCCTAGTTATAATTGTGGGGCTCTATTGATTTAAAATTGAGATTAGAGTTACCTTCCTAATAATGGGATCATCGATGGGATGGATAGCAATGGCAATAGTTATTGGATCTAGGACACCCTTTTTGTATCCCGTGTGATGGGCGGACTTATGCTCAGTACAACTTTGTTGGGGCTTTCTATTGGCTATTTAGGGTCATTCTTACCTCTCTTTCCACCCATGCAAAAGCTTTTGCACTTCATGAAAAAGCACATCCCATGTCTTTCGAGAAGCGGAGGAAAAAGAAATTTGCAAAGCCAAAGGAAATGAAAAGAGTTGTTATAGAAAAGAGTGGCAGCATGGATTGTATTGATGATTCAATGAATATGAAGAATCATTTGAGACAATGGGCTAAAATAGTTGCAAAGCTTGCTATTAGAGAGAAATTGAGCACATGAATGAAGATATCAGATCCATCAGTTGAGAAGAGAAATAGCCACAAGCCAATGCAAGAGCAACATGACCAAAAAATGTGAGAGAAAATGCCAGTGTATTCTCTATATGATTGTGTAACTAGGGAAACTTCCCATACAAACAAAAATATTATGATTTCAGGTTCATCGATGGTTCCATATTTTCTTCATTGACACTTATGGCTCTACTTAATTGAGTGAGTTGTATGAGCAAGTTAACAAAAACTTTCATAAAAAAAAACCTTTCATCTAACAAAAACTCAAAGGATTTTGTGAAACTTTTCATCAAACCAAACCATTCAGCCAACAAAAACATGTTGGGTTCACCAAATGTAACTAGGGTAGACTTTTTAGATTAATTGCAAATAACATAAACTATTAAACCCCAATCAATAATAGAGCACAATGGAAAGCAAGAAACATAAAAATATTGAAACAATATCACTTGGTTTTCAAGCCTCCATTAATTGACCTCTATTTCCCTTCTCCACCTTGCTATAAATAGTATAATTTCCTTCACATTGAAGTGCAACTATAGCCTATGCCTAAGACAAGAAAAATTATATTGAAGTATTGTGTGCTCAAGTATTTAGAGAAATCAAGCATCTTGTGTGTCCAAATGACTAGAGAGAAACCCTTTTTAAAGAATTCCAAATTGACAATAGATGGCCAAGATTAGAAGTTGGAAAACCCCTAAGATCAAAGGCTAGAATTCAATGTGATGAGGAGCATTAGGGTTAGGGAAACATTAGGTCAAAATTAGGGAAAGCTTTGAAATGAAGGGTTGAGATTTAATTGAAAGCAATTAAATCAATGGTGGAGAAAAAGAGGTAGTTGGAAAATCAAATAATAATAGAAATTATTTAATTTATGGGGGAAAGTTGACTTATGAATTAAATAATGGTTTAATTCATAAATGGGAATGAGATAAAAGACAATAAATAATTGTTTTAACTATTTACTTATGGGATGAAAAGTGGGTTAAATAATTAATTTTATTTAATTGAAGGATAAATGGTAATGTTATTAAATAATTGATAGTAATTATATAATTATAAGTGAAAATGAAAAATGAGTAATTAAATAAATTATAAATTTATTTAATATTAGAGGGAATAAGGATTAATTAGTGACGTATTCAAATAAATTAAAGTAATTTGCTTATTTAAATAATCATAGAGGAATAATTAATACATTAATTATTTGAGGGAGAAGCGTGGTCATCATAGAAAAGTTCAGCTCGAGGGCCTAGGTCATTTTTATGTGTCTACACTCTCAACCCTCGCCACAATAGAAACAAGAACATTGCATGGGCATTGTTATTCAACCTCCTATTGTGATTAACTTAGATGATGACATTGACATTGTGAAAATTGATGACCAAGTGCATGATGAGTTGAATACCTTGTTTGCTTCTTCCATGAACTTAAATTACAAATCTCCTAAAAGGAGTGTTGAACTTGGTTTGTTTCCTAGTTTGGAACTTGATGTTGTCTCTTTCGCTAGTTTCCCACCTTCCATTTATATTGATTGAGATTGGAAGAAGGATGACCTGCTTTAGGTTGACTCACCTATTCCTCACTAGTCTTTTCCTTTTTCCTTTTTCTTTTTATGTGATTACATGTGCATAATGTGATCCCCTAGAAAATTTTGTTTTATGTTCCTCTCTTTTGTGCATTCTTCTATATGTACCATTGTTCTTCTCTATGTCATAGTCATTTTTCATTTGTCTTGTATTTTCCTTTTGGGGATGACACAAGGCGTCAAATCATTTATGTTTCTTCCATGTTGACCCAAAAGGCTTATTCTTTGTTTTTTCTTTCTTTGTGTCATTCTTCCAGTTCTATGTGTATTTGGGGAATGATGACAGTTCCATGCTCTATGACAACATTTTAGCATAGACATACTGATCCCAAATCCATAGACCCATTATGTGTTTGTGGGGGAAAGCCTTCCTTCCTATTTCATGACGTAGCTTGTTCTAGAAACATATGACTTAGAATAGGGTTTTTTGAGGAAATATCTCATGTCTTATGACAAAATCATTGGCTACTTTAAAGCAATTACTCATAGTGATGGTGTAGCAACCACTTTAAAGTGCGGGCATACATTAATGATATCTTTAGGAAAATTTCATGGTGTGATTTTCCTTTTCCTTGTGATGTGTCCTCTTCTTGGTGGTGTCATTGGGTTTGGTGTTGTCCAAGAGTGTATGATCTACTGTCATGGCATGATGTGAATGCGGCATCCCATGGGCCATAATTTGACACCTTGACTTGTCCTCTCTTGGATACATTAAGAACAATGCTCCCTAAGAGGAATACCATTACATGAACAAAGCATAATCCCCTTTAACAAAAATTTTACATAACATTCAAAATCATTTACAAAAAAAAAATGTTTTGGTGCCTTATTGAAGTTGTCAGGAGGATGACTTCGGTATGGTATGAGAGGCTAATATGATTATCTCAATTTCCACCTCATTGGGATAACTCACCTAGTGAACAAACTAAGGTTCCACTACCCTAGAGTGAGCATACATATTTTGGGATAACTCACCAAGTGGATAGACTAAGGTTCCACTACCCCAAAGTGAGCAACATATGTTACGGACAAACAACCACTGCTTCACATCACATTGAATCGGATGTTCTTAATCCTTTATTTTTATTTATTTTTCGTGTCCTTTGATAGGGTATGATCATGTATCTTTGTTATTGTTACATACTTAAGTGTATTGGATGTCTAATTTAGTGTGAGTTTGACATGGGGCCATACTCTCACTAGAGTGGGAGAAAAATGTAGTAACAGAAAAAGTAGCCTTTTCCTTGCTCAGTTTGATAATTGACATTAAAGTTGAATTAATGATTTCTTGGAGTGGTGTTGTAAAGTGTACACATTCACACTATTCTTGAACCTTTATATGATTAAAACATGCCTTAATTGGTTCTTTGCAAAGGTGTTGTAAAGTGTTGTGACATACTTTCACACTTTTCTACGATGTTTTTACTTAGTTAAGCCTTATGGGCCCCTTTCAATAAAAATGTACATATTGTGTACCTTTTTTAAGTGTTGCAAAGTGTTTTAAAGCACTTTCACACTTACCTAGGTGGTCTAAATTCATTGTGGTTAATTGTAGTTATTAACCTCATTTTAAGTCAGATTTAGGCCTTAATTTTGGCACCTCCCAAAGATCTATCTCGACAATTATAACTTAATTATCAAATTATTTCATTGGGAAAGATTTGGTCCTAGTAAGTTGAGCCAAGACCCATTCACCCTTGATGGCGAATGTCTCCTACCTTAACAGGACCCCCCTTTCTTAGTTTGTTTGGAATGGGTTTTTGGCCTTCTTTCAATCCCCCAAAGCTTGGTCCTGGAAACTTATCTAGGACCCATTTTCCACAGGTGGCGAATGGGTCCTTGCTTAATGAGACCCCTCTTTTTGAATTTCATTCTGGTGGGAATTTAATTATCCTTCTTTCCAGATTTGGTGTCGGCCTTAGTTCTTTGAATTTTGGGGTTAATCTCCTAATTTAGTATAAATAAGGGGGTTCATTCATATTGTTTCTCCTATAAATTCAATCTAAGACAATCTAGCAAGCATTCAAGTGATCAAGCATAAGAGCATTACAAGATAATTCATAAGGCATTTTAAGGAAGAATTCAAGTGTTTATTGAAGCAATTCAAAGATCATATCATCATGTCAAGGTTTTGATTGCATCATTTCATGTTTCATGCTTCATTTCCTTATTTCATCATTTGGTTTAATTATCTATAAGGGGTTTGACTAAGGAAAACCCCCATTAAATAACTAATAAACAAGTTTTTTCTGCCCTTGAGTGTGTGATTGCAGATTTATAGGTTGAAGAGTAATATTTGGAGCAAGATTGTCAAAGTTGTAAAGTTGCTAAAGTTGTCATTCAAAGTGCAAGATCACAGAAAGAGCTCTACAAAATTAACTATAGGTTTCCATAACTTGACAACTGAGGATTTAGGAGTGTAGACATCAAGGAAAAGGATCCTAAAATTAGTTTTTTGAAACCCTAAAAGGACCCATTCATCATTGAAGGTGAATGAGTCCTCCATAGCTCAAAAACAACTTTTTGGCCAGGTACACAACTTTTGATGCTATAAAAACACTCCCCATAGTTTTATAACAGTTAGGTTGCATTTCAGGTTGTTATTAGCATCTTATTTTACACATAATTGAGTGATTTTTGGTGAAAACTCTTAGTGGTAGATCCTACTTGGGTTTACCCTACATTTTTCCCACCAATCAATTAACTTAATTAAGCCTCTAATTAGCCCAATTGTGCATTTAAAAGCCTAATAATCTAGTTTTCCAAGAGGGAAACTTGAATTAAACAATTGCAAACATTAATTAAATTGCCTTAGAAATTGAGTGTCAATGATTCAGGTCCTAGGACCCATTCGTCCAAGGGTGAATGGGGCCCCCTTATGTTGAGGATCTCAAATTTTAATATGTTTTTGGTGACATTTTTTATGATTTAAATTCAAATTGCAATTGTTGGAATTTTATGTTTATGTCAGGAAATTAGAAAATTACATATAAATACAAGGTGTTTTTATCAATTCAATATCTATAAGGAAGCTAGAAATTTTTGAGAGACTTCACAAGAGAAAATATTATTGTCAAAAGCATTCAAAAGCACATTTATCAATTTTCTGTGTCAGCATTCAAGATCTCAAGCATCATTTCAAATTTATTTGCATCTATGGATGGTTTTTGAGCTAACATTATGATGTAGGTTTCAAGAATTCAAGAATCAATTCAAGCATCAAGATCAACATCCAATCAATCCATTTCATGCAAGATCAAGACCTTAAAGAGATGTTTTAGAATTCAGTCCTCTAATGATCTCCATTCAAGGGTTTGGTGAGTTGCAACATAGAATTGTTCATTTATCATTCTTTCCATTCATGTTTCATTTCATTTCAAGGTTTAATTACCAAAATGAGGTTTGACCAAGAAAAACCCCCATTCACCAAAAATTTAAAAAAATCCCTCTTTATATATTTGCAAATTTGTAGGTGAAGAAGGATTGAAGATTGATCAAAAGTGCAATTTTGCAAAGTTGTAATCAAAGTTTTCAAGTGACAAAATATTACTTGCAAAATTTGGGTATGTGTAGGATCATGATGGGCCAAAAAGTGGTGATATGATGGGTGTCTGTAGGGTATGTGGTTGACGACTTTTTTTATACCCAAAATTGATGAAATGAAAAGGTTTTTTAAAGGAGATTCTCAACTTTCCACCAATATAAATTATCCTTTACTTTGAATTTAATAAATAATTATTATTCATTTTCTATTTGAAGTATGACTAAAGTCCTAATTGATAGGTTAATTGAAAAAAATCTATAGCTTTCAAACAGTATTACATTTTTTGAATCTAAAACATGCGTCACATTCTTTGCTTCACATACTATAGGATTAAAAAAATAAAAAATTGAATTTCATGAAGTTTTGACCAAGTTAAGCTGGTCAGACATATGAGTTTTTATATTTTTGAAAAGTTGTATTAAAAAATTCATAATTAATTATTTACTTGGAAAAAATTACAATAAAATATGCATCAGATCGGGACATGATTCCTCTACTTATATCTAAAATATTATAAGAAAATATTATTATCATTTTATTGTGGTTAGGTGGTTAGACGTATAATCACTTTATTTTTTCCCTCGGGGCCTCAAGTATTTACCGCATTGAAATTTCAAAATTTCACCAAATAGATTTAAAAAAAAAAATAAACCTGGTCATTTAGAAACTACATTCAATTTTCTACATATTTTATTCTTACATATTTTTGAAATAATATAGATAACTTATTCATTTTTTTTATGTCAAGTTGCCTAACTCTGATTTTTCTGATTTTTTTGCCACTTAAGGGCATGTTTTTTCTATGATGATCCTGCGCATACCCATTTAATTCTAATTTTCTAACAGTGAGATCTAGAGGAATCGGGAGTACAGATCCAGAAATCAAGGACTATGAAATCATCTTTTGAATCCTTGTAGCAAGATCCATTCACTCTAGGGAAAATCAATGTAAGGAGGACACTCAACAACAACTTTTGGTGATTGGTACAGATCAATTTACCCTTTTCCTATCTATTAGAAGTTTTTTGTTTATTTTTTCGTTATGCTTTAGATTGATGATCCAAGTTTCATATTACATAATTGAGCTCATTTAATATTTTTACTTTTTCTCCCTAGTGTTGTTCAAGTAGATTTTATCCCTTCTTTTCATAAGGAAATTTGCAAGATCTCCAATAGGGTTGACTCACCTAGGGTTGAAAGTCAATCCTACTTTTGGGATCTCATTTCCTAATGAAACAATAAAGATAGGTGTATCACATATTCAATCACCCATTTCAATAATAAAAAAAGCAATACACCATACATGTTTCTATGTTTCAATATTAAAAGATGCTTATGTAATTAAATTGCAACTAAAGAAAGGAGGAATTATGTAAGGCATTAAAATAATTCAAAACCCTTGTGAATTCATCAAATGAAAAGGTAAAAAAGAAGATAAAAGGAAGGAATTGTCAGTGTAAGAAAAGAGGGAAAATATAGGACATCACATGTAGGAAGGAAACCCAAAAAAATGGTGATTTAATGCTACACACTATTATCTATGGTTGAGAGACATCCTATATTTATGAGGGATAGCCTTAAGCATATAAAATATGCTTAGTAAGCATGGAAACCCTCCTCAAGGCATGATGTTTACAAAACTTTCACAAAAAATGATGTTCTTGCAAGAGACCCCATCCCTTTCCTCTTAAATTTGAAATTTGGGAGTTTATTGTAGTAAAAAAAATAGAGGTTTTCAATTTGAGAAGGGAGTGAGAGAGGAGTCAAGTAGTGGCACAAAGATAAAGAAACTAGTGTGGAATCAATGAGCTAAAGTCCAAATTTTTTCATCAATAGAAATGCCTGAGTTGTGGGATGCCATATCCTAGGTTATTTTTCTTCCCTAAAGTCATATCTTCCAATAAGGGTTACATATT
>VDFB02104949.1:0-21020 GCA_007258455.2 Sequoia sempervirens | reverse complement strand
CTTGTTCACTTATAAAAAGGGCATAACTATTTTCCTAATAATCTAATGTTTACTAATTCCCATTACTTAATATAATCATTTAATTTAACAAAAGGGAAACATCCTTTTCTACGTTCTGATACAACGATTGTACTATCATCAACCACATATATCTATACTTACATATATATAACTATTTGTATACATAGATAATATTATTTATAATAATTGTTGCCTTATACAAGAAACAAAATGTACAGAAGGAGTAGATGTGCTTATACGAAAGTGAACGATTAAGGAGGATATTTGAATATGACAACCGTACGGAACACGATGAAGCAGAGGTCTGATCGATTCAGGACAATGGTTGCAAGGATAGAATGACATAAAATCCGATAAAATCTGAAACCCAACTTAAAAAGTAATGACATTAGATAAACTTTTAAAGGCACAAGGTCACTACATTGATCAAAGAGCATGAGAAAGTAGAATAATCGAATAGAAGAATTCTGTGGTAGATAACTGGCTAAGGTTGACATGGTTATGAGAGAGCAATTTAGCTTGATTATAACAGAACTTAGCATCCTCTAAAATTAATTTTTTTTTTTTTTTACATTGACAAGAAATGCAAAGTGTTTCTTAACAACTTAAGTTACTAATTTAAATGGATATCAAAACAAACTTGAAGGCTCATAGTATATTCAACCTTCAACAACGCATCAAAACAGAGGCGAAGTTCTCAAGAAATTTCCAAACAAATGTTATTGACAGGAACAAAAAAGTGGACGCATAAACAAGGTATGTGAACTGTTTGACAGAATGCCTCAAGCGATGTCATCACATGAAATGCACTGATTGCAGGATTTCACAAATTGGATTTTTATTCTAAAACCAAATTATCAAAGGACCGACGAGATTTAAAGTAACCAGAGCAATTGCTAAATTTACTACACCTTGAAATTCGAACAGTTGCAACTGTGAAAGATGGTCAATGATTTCAGGGAGACTATTAAATTCTGTACAATTTCTCAACTCTAAATGCCGTAACTGTGATAGGTTGTCAAGCATATCAGAAAGTGAATATTGAAATTTGGAAATATCGCCATCTACTTGTATTATTATCAAAACCCAAATGTTATCCACAAGACTGCAGAGAAGGAGAAAGGTGAGGTGCAAATACGTGACTTATGGGGAAATCATATAAGGGTACTTAACAAAGGAGCCTCAAAGTCTTGCAATTACCTTGTTAATTTTCTGATCACTATGCAAGTGAACTAGGGGTGCATAAACAATCAAACTACCATCCATAACCATTTTGAAACAAATATGAAACTCTGACGGCTACCAGAGACAAGGCTGACCACCTAGAGGGTCTATCTGAGGAAAGAAAATTATACAAGAAGCGGTGGCAATCACACTAATATACCATGAATTTGAAACCATTTAAAGGCTGCAAGAATTCTTACGCAATAAAATTGATCTGCATACAAGACAGAGAAAAAATTAACTAACCAGGAAAACTAAATGCTTCAGCACAGTGAGAGGCTCAGTCGAGTTCATGAGCTAACAGGTAATAATGTACTCATTATGGCACGGGTCCTTAGTACTGAACTTGCCAGATCAATGGATGGGTTGTCTTCTAAGATGGCGTAGTCCTTCCATCCACACTGTATCCCACAGCAGCATGAGGGAATATGCACATACTTAAATTTGTGGTTTAGGGTTTAGGGCTTATTGTTGTCGGCGTTCCGGGTGTTTACACCAAAGGATAAGCACCCAAGAGAAGTGTAGAGACTATGTAACGAAAAAATTCCACCACTCCAATGACACAGATTTACTCCAATAGTGTGTGAATGATCGGAACGTTCTATGGGTTGCACTTTCTGCCATATATAGTTTCTTCCCAAAGGAATCAAGGTTTGCCGCATTCTTGGGTAAAACTCCAGCGTACTATAGTAAATAATTGCTTCTGAACAGATAAAGAAAATGCCACATCATCCATCAAACAAAGAACTACAAGGGATGTAACATGTACGTCGGTCCAAGAAACTACGCACTTCCCATCACTCATTACTGCGAGGTTTGATTTCATGTACCCACTGATCCTTGATACTTTCTAACCCTCTATCAACGATACCCGTCTGTGTTGCTTTTATGAATCAAAATTTGTGCCAAAGCACTTAAAACTGAAATTATTCTTCTCTTACTTTTCAGTCTCGTTATTGCCTCTATACACTCACTTACTCCGTCAAGAGACAGGGTCATAAGCTGAGTTTAAGGATTTCGTTTCTCCTTACCAGAAAAAGAAACATCTGGACATGCTCCAACACAGGTGACCCGAGCCCTCACTCTGCAAGTAGGAATTGCAGATAACCGCTTTATCAAATGATAACAAATTCTCCAGAGACCCCTAATGACCATCCCCTCACCTTCTTTGCCAACATCCAAAAATACTACCGAAGGAGCCCCTTCCAATTCCTAACTGAATGCCTTTCCACCTTCCCCATAACCGAATCTTGAAACTGTAATAATATTTCTTTGCGTGTTTATTATTTATTTCACAAGGAAATAATAATAAAAATCTTATATGAAATATTTTATCCTCCGAAAATAATAATAAGTTATTTAATTTTGTTTATTGCACTATTATTCATTATTTCCATAATCATTTATTTATTTATTTATTTACTTATAATATTCAGGTTTGATTTGTTTAATTCATTTTAAACATTAATAATATTTTATCTACTTTAATATTTTGTCACTTTAAAAATTAAAATAAGTCATTAATCAACAATTATCTTCCCTAATGAAAATCATTCACTTCCAATGTTAATATAATTAACATTTCTTATAAGTCTATTTTTTTTTTAATTATTTAATTCTAAGTAAATCAAATGACCTTATAATTAAATTAATTTTGATTAATCAAATCTAATCATAGCACTAGTGTTATAGCATTGCCTCAAACAAAATCATCAAGACCTTCCCAATTCGATCAACCACGTTTGAAAACACTTTTAACAACGACAACGACATGACCACCCAAACATGACTACTTACTTGAATGTCAGAACAACTTGAAATGGAGGGACACTACACATGTAAACTTCAAAAATACAAAATGTTTGAAAACATAGTGTGATATGTAAAATAATGCTAAATGACCTAAGAATGCAAGTAAAATGTACCATAGATTTGTGAAACTAGAAGTGTGCACCTATGAAACTAAAGAAGGAAAAATGGAGTTCTACATCACTGAAAATTCTAATGTTGAAGCTAATTGGGACTCATACGCTAGGTTATGCAAATCATTCCAATTTTCTAGAAAATGTGTAGGAGTAGATTTTAGCCAAAAGGGTACTCAGATCTAAAAAAATCTTGTTTAGGCTTGTATAGTGGGACTCATTCACCAATAGTGGTGAATTAGTCAACTTCTACTTTTTTCAAAATTTTTAAGTGGATTATGTAGAGCTCTCGGTTTGCTTTGCTCTTCCTGACTGATTTTTGAATCTAAAAGTAGAAAATTTGACTTGTAGAGCTTCTACAAGCTTCTCCAAGGGTTGATGACCACTTTGACAATTTTGAATTGCTTTGAAAACTTGATGGCCACTTTTCCAATCTTTCCCCATGACAAATATACAACCTAGACCCACAAAACACATGTAAAGAGAGGGAAAAATGTTGTGGAGTTAGTGAATAGGGATTTGCCTTGGTCAAACCCCTTTTTGGTAATTAAACCCTTGAAATGAAATGAAATAGAATAGAGAATGATGAATGAACAAATAGTGATGTTGCAACTCACCAAACCCTTGTGATAAAATGTTGTAAACATGTAAGTGATGGATCTAATGGATGTAGACTTGAAATATTGATTTATATTGATATATCTTGAATGAAATGCTTGCTTGAATCACACAGTCCTACATCACAACTTAGGTTATCTCTAAAACAACATAATGTAAAAAATCCTTGACATGATCAAAGACACTTGAAGAAGCTCTTGAATGCTTGATAATCTGCCCTTGAAATTCCTTGAATACTCATATGAATGCTCAAATTCTCTTGTAAACTATATGCATGAATACTTGATTGCTTGATTAGGTAGTTAGGATAAAATGAGAGAAAGAACCTTGTATTTATACACATTTATGCAATAATTCCCAAAATTACAAGACTACAAGTTGACCTTGGATCTTGGAGAATAAAAACTTGCTAGAATTTTGAATTAAATTTGAATTTTGAGTTGAAGGGTCTGAGTCATTCACCACCTTGGGTGAATGGGTCCCACCTAAGGAGACTCATTCTCCCATAATGTGAATCAATCTCACCTTAGGAATTTAAGGTTTGTTTTGGGATTTTGGTATTTTAAATGATATTTGTTGGGATTATTCTCAAGAATACTCATAAATAAGGCTAGTGGATGAGAAATGGGGTCAATTAAAGTATAAGAAATCTCAATTATTAATGAAAATCCTAGGAAAGTGTGAAAGTGTGTTACAAGACTTTCAAATAAGGCTTGGTAAATGATGAAAATAAGTTATTTTATTAACAAGACCTTACAAAAGTGTGAAATTATGTTACAACACTTAGGTAAGGTACCATTTGAATCCTTTTAGTTCACAAGGGCCCAAGACCTAATGTGAATGTGTTATCCACAATACAACACTAAATCAAGGCAACAATAAGCCAAAATCCATAAGAAGGACCCAAATGAGTGCAAAATATAAATCATTACTTTTTAGTAAACACTAATAATAAGAAAAATATCAAATAAATCAACCTCATTATATCAAACTTTCATTAAATTTTATTTACAAAATTTAATACATTCCTTTTTTTGTGGTCATAAAGATATGATGAACTAACTATAAAATTCATGATAAAATATTATTTGTATAACTCAAATAAAATTTGTTGAAATTTTTTTTTCTACAATAGAGAGATGGAATAAAAGAATTTTTTCACTTGAATGATGCATACAACAACTAATGGAATAAGTTTATGATTACATGATTTCACATTAATATAATATTGTTGAAATACTATACTAAAATTTTATATATCATAAAAAATTTATAGGATGGTTTTGAAAGGTGAAATTGAATGTTTCTAGAAATTTTCCTCCTTTATATTTATCTTTCCAATAGGATATATATTGTAACATAAAAGATATTCTAAAACTCACATAATAAAGCTAGCTCAAGGCCCAACTATAGGAATTGTAAAATAAGTCCACCCTCAAGCTAGGAGGCCTCAAGAAACATAGTTAATAGTATAGTACACACTAACATACATATAAATTTTCATACAACCCAATGGAAAATAATACAACACAGCAAGTTTCCTTAAAAGACATATTAAAGTGGGTGTAAAGGGGAATCACTGCCTCTTGATGAATAAAAATAACATGATATCAACTCCTCATACACAACAATCACAACATCATCACTCAATAAAATATTCATAATATCAATATAATTTTAACACATACTCCTCCTTTCCCCTTATAAAAATTTCAAAAAATAGTAACTTATAGCAAAAATACATTATGTAATTTTCTATTTATTCAGCAAGAAATGGTCCATATATCTCTCAACCCCATCACATGGGTGGATCTTAATCCCCAATGGGAAAGGTTGACACCAAACACATAACAACCCAAATAAATAGAAAATTTAACTCAATCTCATACTCAACAAGATGGTTTCTATTAAAAATTTGAATACAAAACGGAAATACTAGCAATAGAAACTAGAAAAAAAAAAAATCATTACAACACCATTCATATATAATATGAACAAGAAATCCTACCTCTTTAATTTAGAAATCTTATGAAGATCCTTGATCTTAGCTCCTTATTCTCCTCTCGAAGGTCTCAAACTCTCTATGGCTCCTTGCTTACAAGAAATTGAAAATTAAATATGCAAGAATTAATCCAAAAATCCTAACCCTAACAAAATCTTTGAAGTGCACTTAAGTAAAGGTTCATTCTCCAGATGCAATGAAACATGGGAAGAGGTGTTGATTTTGCTTCCAAAATTATACTTCGATTTCCTCAATATCATAACATAGATTAAAAAAAAAGTTTAGACACCTCAACAACATTTCAAATTGTTAGAAACTAGGATCTAAAATGTAAAGCAGAAAATAACCTTCCACGGAAGAGAAAAAAAAAAATGCAGAGATATTGCAAAAAGATGTACAACATAATATTATTCAAGAATTCAATAATTACAAGATATGATTTGTTTTATAAAAGCAAAGATGCATAACCATAATCTTATATTGAGCAACAAGATAGCTCAACAAGATAAGGATGAGAATAATAAACCTAAGAATTAAATAATTACCTAAGTTATGCAAGTGTAATTAAATATTAATTACACTAACACCCCCCATAAGTGCAACTTAGGGAGACTAACAAAGCATGCACCTAAAACTAAGATGAGTCCAAGAAAGCATGTAACGCCCCACCGTGCGAACCCCAAAGGACAATCACACGAAAATTACCGCACAATTTTTTTTTTATTTTTAAGTAAACATAACATACATGTAATACATATTAAGTCATAACATGAATTTCATCTAAATAGATTCATTAACACATACATCCCTTGGGGTACACGAGGAGTCATTACGAGACTTAGATCCATACAATAGGAACAAAGAAAAAACCCAAATATATAAAGTAAACAATAACAACTATAACACATACATGAAAAATTCATTGATAAGAAGCCATCTGAAAACATAAATACAACATATACATGATTAACTTAACACATTAAATAACAATCACCATGGCCAATATCCACACAAGGTTTAATGTTACATTACATTACAGTACAATGTTTAAGAAGTACAATGATACAAAAGTGTTCCAGATATGAATGGAAACCATACACAAGATGCCATGATACAATAATTAGAGAAATACAAGTATCAAAACTGGCTCCAAGATAGATACAACTCTGGAGTCGCTGCAACAGCACCAATCCACACCTCTCTATCCTCAACTGGGGACCTAATGGGGTGCTTAGCACGTTCCACCTAACCATGTGAGTCCAAAGACCCACCCCCCGTGCTAGGAGCTAACAAGAAAGAGACCTCAACCAAGAACATCCAACAGAGAACCACAAGACTCAACGTCATACAAAAGTATCATAACACTCAGAAATTACAATGACACAATCCAACCACATCCAAGAGTAAAAAAAAACTCATCATATAACTCAAGCAATGACCAGTAAACAAGTAATCCAAAGGAAGATCATAAAACACTTCCAAATCAAGCTGAATTAATAAACATATCACAATCTGAATCGCAATGATACAATACAATAACATCATATCACAGTACCATAAGAGTACAAGGTCAAAACCCAAACATCCACAAGATTTATACAAGACCACAAAATACACCATAGATAAAATAGGGTAAAATCATAAATCATTTCAAACAATTATGTTTCATCAATTCAAGACAAAGGACCACTTCCAGAGGATTTCCAAAGAAGCAACATAATAAGGAGTGTTAGAGGAGAGTGTCATCGCATGGCTTAACATGGATTCTCCAGACTACCTAATTAAAAGGAGCCTCCTCTACTGACTGATTATCAGGCATCCCAAGCGCCAGGGCCACCACCATCTATGGTTATCAGCTACTCATCTCACCTCCATAGGGTTGCTCATGCAGAATCGTTAACCTTTCATGAAGACAAGGTAACGATCTTGCCAACCAAGCCTTCTCAATCCCCTTAGCCTGTGATAGCACTAAACGGCGATGAGGCATCAATTATCTTTTAATGTGATTCTACCCACCCCCTAGTTAATTATTTAAATTATCACTTATTAATTTCACTCTAACAAGGGCTATCCTGGCGCCCCTTTGTGCGCCGACCACCCACTTAGAGCCACTCTCTCTCTCTAGACACTCAAAACATAAAAACCAAAATCCAAGGGTTGTACAACATAACAAGTACATTAGATCACAATAGAAAAGCATGCAAGGCATCACCCATCTTGCCATAAATACATAATCAAAATCTCAACAATTCATGTACAACCCTTTCAAAAATATGAAACCAAAACACTTGCCACAACAAGGGCACATAAAAGGAGGAACATTAACCAATAGTAAAATAAACCTCTGGAAGATTCACATAAAGTTACACTAGGGTTTCCCCATGAAAGTATGACAACAACAAAAAACAAAACCTTGAAGAACCAAATGCGATTCAAATATAATGAGAGAATACATCAAAATAAGATCAACAACTCCATTAAACAACATCAACAACTTCAATACGAACAAAATCGGAAATCCAAGGGAAACCTCTATTTTCTCCTCTCGGAATACCCATAACTCAAAGAACTTTCCAATATGACTCATCAACTAGAACCATCAATCATGACAAAGTTAACATTAACCAATTTTCCACTTAGGTAAAGAACAAAAGAACACATACTGGTTTCCAACGAATAGCAACATAAATAAAATGAGAGAAAAACTCCCAACTCAAAAATCAACTTAGGAAAAGTCACATTGAAAGAATCCATAAAACCACACAATCCATTCAATAAGAAGTACCTTGAAACATTTTAAAAAGAACATTAGTTTAAAGATCAATCATTTCCAACATTTAAGGATAGCACAATATTACGAAGTGAAAATAAAATCTAATGGTTTAAGCCATAAGACACTATTCACAAGTATACTCTTTCCAACACAAATATCTTCCAATTTACACATTATAACAACAATCTCCCTTCGAAGATCAACCCACTCAAACCAACAATTTGATCCTGATATCAATCACAAGTATTTTCTAGAACTGTTCTTATAGAAATCCCACAACTCAACTATTAAAAGAATATGAGGGAAATTGACTTAGAAAAGATCATCTAATTTTATTCATTTACATAAACCCTTTGTTTAACTAAATATAATTAATCAAAACATTTATCGAATCAACAATCATTCACTAGCCTTTATCGTAATACCCAACTATTTAAAGTTTTCAAATTTATTTACTTCCATTTATCTTATAAATCAATTCTCCCACCTAAACAGAAATAATCCTTATCGCCAATATTATCTACATACATCAACAACATACAAAACTCTACTTTTCATTATTTCTAAGTTAACTATCCCGCTTGAAACTAATCAAATTGAGAATAAACTAATCTATCAATGTTACCCAAATTATTAACATAAGGAAACTCTCTCTCTAATCACTTTACTAACCTACTCAATAACATAATACCTAACTTAACTACCTAATAATTCTAATTTTCTAACTCCTATAAATAAATCATTTTCTGAATATAAACACATTAATTACAAAGTCTTAAGGAATAATTCCATACAAGGAAACCATCAAACACATCAACCTTGAAGAACACTATCTTAAAACACTTACAATGAACAGGCCATTGAGACATCTCCATAAATATCCCACAAATAACACCCATCTTAAAACAATTAAATAACACTTAAACCAATAATCAAAACACTTTGTTTAAAACACATTTACTCACACATTATAACCATAAAGACCTTCCTTTAATTTAAGCATTATTTCAACGTTTTTACCACTTATTTTAATATATCCACTTAATTTAATTAAGAGAGTATTTACTACAAATAATTATATTTAAAATAACTATATCATTTATAAGATAACCAACTCCATCAACTGTTTAATACGAATCCTAATTATAACTTTAAAATGTAATACTAAGATGACAATTCTATAATTTACAACTTTATTATAATACTAAGGTGACGACACTAATGGATTATTTCACACAGTAGTTTGATAAATAATTATCATTCACAGACTCATTAGATAACAAAAAGGTAATTAAAACCATTTAACATTTAATCAGTATCATTTAAATTAATTAACCTATGAACCTGGGATTTATCCTCACTTAAAAATAACTTTATCATTAACCTTCAAGTAAAAGAAACTATGTAAATGTAGAATCACTTATCTCCTTTAGTGAACCCTAAAACTTAATTAACCATATAAATCGATTTACTTTAACTAAATACACAGTTCATTTATCTACAACAAAATTAAATACCTAATTCAATAATGTTTATTCGTTAAAATCTTTTGTTAAATAATATTTTACTAAGCAATCTATCGAAATAACCATTTTGACTTTAATTATTTACCTAAAATAAAATTACACTTTTACTTAACTCACTATCTTACAGAACATTCTAACACTCGATTCATATTTTACTTTTACACCACCATAAAATCATGAACAAAACAATTAAAGAAATTATTCCTATTTTATAAACATAATATATAAATACGAACCATTTTCTTTTGAATAATACTCATCATACAAATCTGCTTATATATTGAAATATCTTCATAAATCCTAAATATATAAAAGACTACCTTCACTTCAAATCTTTTAACCTATAATTATGTATCTATACTTGTTTATATAACCATACACACACACACACACACACACACACACACACACACACACACACACATATATATATATATATATATATATATATATATATATATATATATATATATATATATATATATATATATATATATATATATATAAAAGAATAGTAATCAAAATATATAAATTCAAAATAAATAGAAAGTCACTCATATATGTAGTTGGTAATTCAAATGCCCTAACTCAGACAGGTTGACAAAAAAATCAGAGAGGCTATTTAATTTTGTACAATGTTTCAACTCTAATTGTATCTCACCTCAAATAATATCCAACCTAATTATTATAAACAAATATATATATATATATAATCTACACTTTCTGATTAAAAATAAGAGATCATTTATCTAGCTGGGATAAAATCTAATTCTTCACAACACAACCTTAACCTAAATAAAATTAATATTTTACTTATGATTGATTTTATATTTTATTTATTCAATTCTTTTAATATAAATAAATCATTTCCCTCCAAGTATTACTTCCCTAATAATCAATTTATTTTAACCACTAAGTTTAATAATTAACAAAATGCAGCTTATTTTATAATAAACCCTTAACATCTTTATTATTTCTCTATTTATCTCAAAACCTATCATACTAGCAGACCAAAATTTAATTTAACTCTTTATAAATTATATTTATTATCAGCAAAACGCAACCATAAGGGAGCAGCTTGACAGCAGCCTCGTATTTTAAGCATAACGCCAAAACTATAATCTGGGTATTTGAGATTTTTGGACAGCAAATAGAAAACTGGAATTTGGAGAAACCCTTTAAATTTACCAGCAAACTAGTTTGTATAAAAAATGTTATGGATGACACAACTAGACTGTTTGAATAGAGTCACAGGAAACAGTTCATTTACAGACAGTTTACAGTCTCAAAATACATATATTGAATACCATATTTATGTAAGTATATATAAAATGAAAGGAAGGAAAATACAAATTTGTACAGCCCGAAAAATAAGACATTTAAAATACTCAGCTAAATTTTGAAGTTGGCATACAAAAGATTTCAAGGAAGAAGGAAATCTTTCACAGGAAAACATCTATTCACTATTTTGTAAGGAAAATATTTAAAAGAAAACCTGGAAGTCGCTTTCCCTTTTGAATTCCTCTTCTTTTTCTCTTTTCTTGTTCCTTCCTTCGTGGAAATTGCTTTCAGTAAAATTCCTCCCTCTCTTCACAGGTTGCCAATTATCTTCCCCAAAGTCCCCCTTGGCATTCGGAAAAATCACCCTCTTATTTTCTTTCTTGGTCAGTTACCAACCAAGAACGAATTCCCAACCACCGAATGACTTTTCACCTTCCCCAAACCGAAACTTGAATTTCAAATAATATTTATTTGCATGTTTATTGTTTATTTAATTATAATATTCAAGTTTGATTTATTTAATTCATTTAAACCATTAATAATATTTTATTTGCCAAAACACAGAAGTATCATAACTTTTATTTCAAATCATGCTAATCAATTAAAATCTATTGGCAATAATATTTACCCTTTTAAACATTAATAATATTTTATTAGAATTTATTTCGTCACATTACTTACCATAATAACATTATTAACTTATCAATTATAATTAGGTACCAACTTTTACTGGCTTTTCTCATTTTTTCCTTCATTCAAACTTAAGTAAAATTTTAATATTTAATCCTTTCTAATATTTTCTCACTTTAATTAATCATTACTTTATGTATTAATTTCAACCAATAACTTCTTTTATTTTAAATTACTTCCACTTAACTCTAAATTTTAACTAAAACAAATTTTCATAAATAATTAACTTTTAATTAAAATATAATTCAATAAATATTTTTACTGTAATTTATTTAAACTTAAGTACAATTTTAATATTTAATCCTCTTAATATTTTTTCACTTTTAAATTTATTAATTGAATTTAATCATTAAATGATAATTACCTTTCGTCATCTTATTGATTAATTTAAATAACTAACTCCCAAATATAATTAAATTAACGTTTATTATTGAATCTAATTCTTTATTTAAGTCCAAACGAAACAGGTAACCTTATAATTAAATTAATTTTATTAATCAAATCCAAACATATTATTAGTGTTACCTCATAACCTTAAAATTAAATTAAATAATAAAATCACCACATCATCATGACATTACCAATAACAACTTACTTAACATCAACGACGACCGAAACGGAGGGCACTACATCCTCCCCCCTAGGCTTCAACTTACTCCTGGAAGTTGAGCTCAAGTACAAACAAAAACATATGCACATCAACACCACAAGTCAAATCATCAATTAAACATCATCAAGTAAGCAACAAAAATTAAACAAACCAAAATAAGGAAATGATACCAAAATGATAATAGTAACGGGGTTGCAACCAAACTAATTTTCCAAACACTAGGACAAAGTGGACAAACTAAGTCGAGGAAACTTTCTTGTCAGCTCCTATGTTCAACGTCAAGCCCATTGCGTGTTTATGATGCTCTCCCTGTCCTGACAATGCAGGTGGAATCGAGACTTACTTCCTACAATCCTCCATGAAAACAAACGTTGTGCACGATACATATATATCACAAATACATCGTGAGAGGAAATCCCAGCATAGTAGGGCACTCATGAGCGAGTGATACCACACTGTCCCTCCCACTAACCACACATAATAGTCAAAACAATTCTAATAACTCGTAAATAGTCTGCTTCTTACTAGTTAGGCAATATTCGCATAAAGATACTAACCATAAACCTAATTCATCTACTATATCAAAAGGAATTACTACTTGAAATAATGAGTATCTATACCTACATATTACAATTACTTTACCTTCATCACTACGTTTCTGAAGCCAAGTTCCTGTAAATCAAAAGCTACCATAGAACATTGCACATTAGCACCAATCATTCAAGTTGCATCTTAACTTCAAAATACCATATTCTACTAAAAATCATAGAATAATTCTCTACAAAACCTCACATTTTCGTTAAACCTCATAATTTTTACACAAAGAACTTCACTTTAACCATTATTCAACACCAAATCTAACATCAATTTCAATAAAAAGGGCAAAATTTTACACCTTCATAGATTCAAGAAAACATAATTCACCATTCAAGAACAACAAAATCGCAAATTCCACACAAACTTGACATATTCACACACATAACACATCACCAAGAAACACATCACACTAAAACTCAAGGGTCCATAGAGCATCCCCGACACGAAGGATATCGGTGCATTGCGCACTACACCGCGGTTCCTATCCTTTCAATCGGTTTCCTGCACCATCGACCCAACACTGGTTAATAGGAGAAACTTAGGTTCACAACAATGACAACAGAAAAGTGAAACTCAAGACGCACGGGTCTAAGCGCAAGGTTACATAGTGAGCACAATTAGTGCCCAGTGTATGAACCTATGCTCTGATACCAATGTTGTAACGCCCCACCGTGCAAACCCCAAAGGACAATCACACGAAAATTACCGCACAATTTTTTTATTATTTTTAAGTAAACATAACATACATGTAATACATATTAAGTCATAACATGAATTTCATCTAAATAGATTCATTAACACATACATCCCTTGGGGTACACGAGGAGTCATTACGCGACTTAGATCCATACAACAGGAACAAAGAAAAAACCCAAAGATATAAAGTAAACAATAACAACTATAACACATACATGAAAAATTCATTGATAAGAAGCCATCTGAAAACATAAATACAACATATAAATGATTAACTTAACACATTAAATAACAATCACCATGGCCAATATCCACACAAGGTTTAATGTTACATTACATTACAGTACAATGTTTAAGAAGTACAATGATACAAAAGTGTTCCAGATATGAATGGAAACCATACACAAGATGCCATGATACAATAATTAGAGAAATACAAGTATCAAAACTGGCTTCAAGACAGATACAACTCTGGAGTCGCTGCAACAGCACCAATCCGCACCTCTCGATCCTCGATTGGGGTCCCAATGGGGTGCTTAGCACGTTCCACCCGACCATGTGAGTCCGAAGACCCACCCCCCGTGCTAGGAGCTAACAAGAAAGAGACCTCAACCAAGAACATCCAACAGAGAACCACAAGACTCAACGTCATACAAAAGTATCATAACACTCAGAAATTACAATGACACAATCCAACCACATCCAAGAGTCAAAAAAACTCATCATATAACTCAAAGCAATGACCAGTAAACAAGTAATCCAAAGGAAGATCATAAAACACTTCCAAATCAAGCTGAATTAATAAACATATCACAATTCTGAATCACAATGATACAATACAATAACATCATATCACAGTACCATAAGAGTACAAGGTCAAAACCCAAACATCCACAAGATTTATACAAGACCACAAAATACACCATAGATAAAATAGGGTAAAATCATAAATCATTTCAAACAATTATGTTTCATCAATTCAAGACAAAGGACCACTTCCAGAGGATTTCCAAAGAAGCAACATAATAAGGAGTGTTAGAGGAGAGTGTCATCACATGGCTTAACATGGATTCTCCAGGATAACACTATCACAAGGAGCCGCCTCCATCTACTGACAGATTATCTAGGCATCCCGAGCGCTAGGAGCCGCCTCCATCTATGGTTATCCAGGCTACCTATCTGAAGGCGCCGCTCCATAGGGTTGCTCATGCGGAATCGTTAACCTTTCATGAAGACAAGGTAACGATCTTGCCAACCACGGCCTTCTCAATCCCCTTTAGCTTGTGATAGCATTAAACGGCGGACGAGGAATCAATTATCTTTTTAATGTGATTCTACCCACCCCCTAGTTAATTATTTAAATTATCACTTATTAATTTCACTCTAACGAGGGCTATCCTGGCGCCCCTTTGTGCGCCGACCACCCACTTAGAGCCACTCTCTCTCTCTAGACACTCAAAACATAAAAACCAATATCCAAGGGTTGTACAACATAACAAGTACATTAGATCACAACAGAAAAGCATGCAAGGCATTACCCATCTTGCCATAAATACATAATCAAAATCTCAACAATTCATGTACAACCCTTTCAAAAATATGAAACCAAAACACTTGCCACAACAAGGGCACATAAAAAGAGGAACATTAACCAATAGTAAAATAAACCTCTGGAAGATTCACATAAAGTTACACTAGGGTTTCCACATGAAAGTATGACAACAACAAAAAACAAAACCTTGAAGAACCAAATGCGATTCAAATATAATGAGAGAATACATCAAAATAAGATCAACAACTCCATTAAACAGCATCAACAACTTCGATAAGAACAAAATCGGAACAAAGTTAACATTAACCAATTTTCCACTTAGGTAAAGAACAAAAGAACACATACTGGTTCCCAACGAATAGCAACATAAATGAAATGAGAGAAAAACTCCCAACTCAAAAATCAACTTAGGAAAAGTCACATTGAAAGAATCCATAAAACCACACAATCCATTCAATAAGAAGTACCTTGAAACATTTTAAAAAGAACATTAGTTTAAAGATCAATCATTTCCAACATTTAAGGATAGCACAATATTACGAAGTGAAAATAAAATCTAATGGTTTAAGCCATAAGACACTATTCACAAGTATACTCTTTCCAACACAAATATCTTCCAATTTACACATTATAACAACAATCTCCCTTCGAAGATCAACCCACTCAAACCAACAATTTGATCCTGATATCAATCACAAGTATTTTCTAGAACTGTTCTTATAGAAATCCCACAACTCAACTATTAAAAGAATATGAGGGAAATTGACTTAGAAAAGATCATCTAATTTTATTCATTTACATAAACCCTTTGTTTAACTAAATATAATTAATAAAAACATTTATTGAATCAACAATCATTCACTAGCCTTTATCGTAATACCCAACTATTTAAAGTTTTCAAATTTATTTATTTCCATTTATCTTATAAATCAATTCTCCCACCTAAACAGAAATAATCCTTATCGCCAATATTATCTACATACATCAACAACGTACAAAACTCTACTTTTCATTATTTCTAAGTTAACTATCCCGCTTGCAACTAATCAAATTGAGAATAAACTAATCTATCAATGTTACCCAAATTATTAAAATAAGGAAACTCTTTCTCTAATCACTTTACTAACCTACTCAATAACATAGTACCTAACTTAACTACCTAATAATTCTAATTTTCTAACTCCTATAAATAAATCATTTTCTAAATATAAACAC
This sequence comes from Sequoia sempervirens, assembly GCA_007258455.2. Taxonomy (NCBI): domain Eukaryota; kingdom Viridiplantae; phylum Streptophyta; class Pinopsida; order Cupressales; family Cupressaceae; genus Sequoia; species Sequoia sempervirens. The sequence continues at coordinate 4,293 of VDFB02104949.1, read as the reverse complement.
ATTAATTACAAAGTCTTAAGGAATAATTCCATACAAGGAAACCATCAAACACATCAACCTTGAAGAACACTATCTTAAAACACTTACAATGAACAGGCCATTGAGACATCTCCATAAATATCCCACAAATAACACCCATCTTAAAACAATTAAATAACACTTAAACCAATAATCAAAACACTTTGTTTAAAACACATTTACTCACACCTTATAACCATAAAGACCTTCCTTTAATTTAAGCATTATTTCAACGTTTTTACCACTTATTTTAACATATCCACTTACTTTAATTAAGAGAGTATTTACTACAAATAATTATATTTAAAATAACTATATCATTTATAAGATAACCAACTCCATCAACTGTTTAATACGAATCCAAATTATAATGTAATACCCCTCCGTGTCGGTTATTTTGGACTTGTGTGTGTGTGTGTTTCATTGATTATTGTGTTATTTGATTATGTGGAAAATATAATATGTTAGTAATCATGTTTAAATAATTAATTAAATCATAAATGAAATTGCAAGGTTATTTAAAATATAATTAGGAATTAAAATAATAATCAATTAAATCAAATCAAATGATTTAGATCAAATAATCAAATTAAATTAATTCGTTAAAAGTAAAAGTAATATTATTAGATAAATTGATTTAAATTGTTATGAACAAATAATCTTGAAAAGATAATTATTATCATAAGAAATTTAATGGATGCTTATTTAGAATCTTGCAAATGGTTGATTTTAATTATTTTAATGTGGAAGTAATTAATTAATAAAGTTTTGTGAAAATAATGATATATATATATATTTAAATAAAAAGTTCATTTTTGTGGATTTAAATTTATTTAATTTTGAATCAAATGCATGATAAAAGAAAATGAAATAGAAATACATGAAAAGGCAACAAAAAGAATAGAGGATTAATAATTATTTTTGAGTTATTTCTTGAGATGTGGCTTTTGGTATTCACTGGAAGAGGAAAAGGAAGAGACCTTTGTGTGAGATTTTATTTAGAGGATTTTTGAGTTGGTAGGGGTGGCATTCCCTTTCCAACAGATTTTGGAGAAATTTGGCAGTCATTCTTCTATTGCATTATTTCATTATTCGGAGAATTCATTGGGGATTAAGATTGAAGTTTGAGGGAGGATCTTGGAGCTGCTGCTGGAAGGATTGGATCGGCAAGAAGGATAAAGCTTCTACAGTTATCTACAGACGCAGGACACCAGGTTCCTCTCTTATTTATTTGTGTAGCATTAAATTAAATAGCAATTGATTGGAATTGTTTCGCTATGCATGAAATTTTCATTTGGGGATTGGGATTGCTGTTTGTTAAAATGGAATTTGGTTGGGTTCTTGACTGTCAATTATTGGATTGAAATTTCTGGGAACTTGGGACTGTCGTTTATTTAAATGAAATTATTTGTTGGGTTTTGGATTGTTGTTTATTAAAATGAAGCTTTGGTTTGGATTCTGGAAATAAACTGTATTGTTGTGGTTGTTCTCGGAAAATAAATAAATGGAAAAATAATTACCTTACTGTAGATTTTTGGGTTGATGTATATATATATATTCTTCAAATACAATTTTCATATAAATATATATATACTGTAACCTGTACTGTTGATTGTTATTCTCTATTTTTGAATTATTTATAGTATAATATATATATGTATATATATTAGATGTATATATATACACATATATATATATATAAATAAATAAATGAAAATTTAAATAAGGTTAAAGTTCGCCGAATAAATGTATTTGAAATTATTTTAAAAGTAAAAATAAAAATAAAAATAAAAAAATTATATATGGGTTGAGTGGTGGGTCGGCCTCGGCCGTACCCACCACCCCACTCAGCCGGCTGTGGTGGTGCGGCAGCCTACGGGCTACTGCAACAGTCCGAAAGACTGTTGTGACAGTCCGTAGACTATCCACAGCAGTCCGTTGGACTGCGGTGGCAATCCGTAGACTGCCACGGTCGGCGGCGAAAATTCCCGTGCCGGGGTATGGTTTAAATGCCCATTCAAATTTATATTTATTAAATTTATAAAATGCGAAATTCACTTTTATAAATATGATTTATATATGTATTTCGAAACTTGATTTTATGAATATATATATATATATATATATATATATATATATATTTATATATATTTGTATATATATTATTTAACTCATTTATTCAGATTTCAGTTATTTAATCGGTTACTATAACCATTTAATTATATCAGTAAACATTCTGCTTCCTTTCTGGTTAAAAATAAAATAGAATTTAGTTATAGTAGAAACAATAAAAGAGAAAGAAATCTTTTGTTTATCCTTATTATTGATTTGTTAAATTACAACTTAAAGAGGATAGGTTAGTAGAAAATATCAATTTACGAATTATGACAGCATTGATTATTTAATTCTCGCTTTAGTATGAATATTCTAGAAGTAGAATTTATTATGAAATTAAATAAGTTATCTTTTGTTCTTATTTTGTGAAGTTGTAGTCTTGTAGTCTTGTTGAATTTTTAGAATAGATCTTTTTTTTCTTTTTATATTTTCTCCCTCAAAATGAATTAAAATATATAAAGATGTAGTGGTTTTAAAAAGGTAATTTTTGTGTGTAAATTTATTTAGATAGATTTAAGATTTAAAAGTGGTAAGTTCTAATATGTAGTTTAAGCATTTAGAGTATTGTTATTACTATCATTTTAAGTATAACAAATGGTCTTAAGTGGTTGGCGCAATTACTTTAAATATTGGAATTGAGTATTAAATAGTGAGATGAGGGGTAGTGGAAATAATGTTTACATTAATGTTTTGAACATAAGTAGTTATGAATGTTAATAAGTTAAATACCCAACTATTTAGTAGTTTTCATTTATTGCTCATTGAAAGGGGAAATTTAAATGTATGGGAATAATTAGAGATTGATTAGGGTATTCTCGAATTTGGCTAGTTTACTGGTAAAATGGGATTTTAATCTTTTTGAAAATTGACTTCCTTTATATTCATTAAATGGTTGAAATGCAAGCTCTCTTTATGGATAAGTCTTTTAGAATACTTGTGATGATTGTCATAAATTGTTTTAGTTAATTGAGTAATTTCGTTGGGGAAGTTGTAAAGTTATTTGGTTCTGGTTGTTAATTGATGGGTTATTAAATATTGCTCTTGTTTGAATCTTTGGTTGTTGATTATTATGTGAAGTGATGTGTGGTTGAGTATTTAAGGTGTTCTTAAATTTTGGGCCTTGGATGCTTGGTTGAATGCTTTTACCTTTGATTGTTGAAGGATGGTTCCATGTTGGTGTGAATGCCTTTGGAGATTAACTTTGATTCAAGGAATCCTTTGTCATTTAAATTTTGTTGCAATGTAATTGGGAATTTGTATTTTGTTGATGAGTTGTGGGAAGTTGATCTTCTTAGATTTCTGATTTATTTTGTATCAAAGTTGTTTATGTGGTTTGGATGGGGTGGTTGATCTTATTTTAATGTATTCACTCATTATTTTTGAATTGAAATTAGATCTGGTGGCCTTGCAATTATTGTTGTCATTGCTATGTTGTTTTTATGAAAGTGATTTGCGTACCATCATAAGGGGGTTCTTGTGAGGAGAAAATTGAGGTCTCCCATGGAATGCCTAGTTGGTGGCTTTTGGTTTCATTTAGTGATTTCGTGAATTAAAGGTTGATTTTCTTTTACATTTTCCTATTTGAGGTGACGCCATTATTAATTTGTAGATGGGTCTTGATGAATATTTCCTTGTTATAGCTTTTTCTGATTTACTCTCATATTTGAGGAAATTTTATCCTTGTCTTGAATTATTGGAGAAATACTCATGTTGCTTCACTTTACCTTTGTTTATGGGTTTTCATTCTTTTGGCTTCCAGAGGCTTGAGATGATTGATAATTGATGTTCTCTCTTTTTATGTCCCTTTGAAGTGGCAAGCGTTTTGGTATAAGGATTTTGAAAGGGTTGTACGAGAATTGTTGAGACTCTGATTTTGTACTTGTTAGCGAGATGGGTAATGCCTCGCATGCTTCTTGGTTGTGATCTAATATTCTTTTTTTGTGGTACAACCCTTGATTGTTCTTGGTTTCTTGGTTTTAGTTTGATGTTGTTGGGTCTCTAGGGAGAGTGGCTCCTCATGGGGGCCGGCGACCCGTTTAAGGGGAAGAGCTCAGGATAACCCACGAGTGAGTTAGTAAATAAGTGAAAATCTAATAATTAACTTAGGAGGGTTGGGTTGGGTAGTAACATCATTGCAAGATTTTAAAAATGGATGCCTCA
>VDFB02104947.1:0-45918 GCA_007258455.2 Sequoia sempervirens | reverse complement strand
AGTATTGAAATAGTTGGAATTGATGATGGTGAAGGACACATGTCAACCATCAATGTATGAGGAAATTTACTCCCCAACACCCAAATTTATTTCTCAAGGTATTCCATCAAATCCTCTATATGATTTGTCCACCCTATTACATTTTTTCTTAAAATTTCCCATTTTCGTCTGGCCAAAAATAGACATCTCATTGGTGAAGTTCCCTGGTTAGCTTTTTCTACATATAGCTACACCACCTTTTGCAACATTCATTCAAATATATAGTTATCCAAATTAGTTGGCCTTCCACCTACTCTCTTTCCACCATAATTGACTAGTTCGATGATGTCTACTTGTCGAGGTACCACTATTTGTCTCCTTCCATAGAGACCGCAAAACTAATTTGTGAGAGAGATTACAGACACTCGTATCAATTTCCTTGTGAAGAACTATGACCCCATGATCATGATTGCATTCAAGTGGTTCATTGGCGAGGGCTACCTTACTAATGACAACCAACTTCAAAGTAACTATAATGTGCTCTCCCACTTCGTGGCCTCACTACTAGACCTAGGTGTGGCCAGGTCCATGATAATTGCACTGAGTTAGAAGATGTTCAACACCTCTCTGATGGAAGGGATCAATGAGATACTGTGAGTGGTCATTCCCAACATTGTCATTCTAAGCTCCATGGACCTCCATAGGCATGTGGAATTTGGAGTGAACATGCCTTGGTTTCCCTTATTGAATTTCACACCATGGATGTGGAGATGCACTATTGTTCCTCTCAGCCAACAACCAATTTTCTTCTATGGGAGTACAGTGTGGAGAATGTTTCAAATATTTCCTAGAAAAATCACTTTAATTACTTGGTGTAACTTTGCAATGAGTAGACCCTAGGTCTGAACTACGTAGCCTATGTGTGTTGTGTGTTTTTCAACTTCTTGCAACTTGTCAGACAAAAGAAGAAGAAGAAGAAGAAGAAGAAGAAGAAGAAGAAGAAAAAGAGGAGAAGCAAAACCCATTTATGATTCCCTTTTTTGTCCAGGGTACGTGCAGGATCATCATGGAAAAAATAGGCACTTAACTGGCAAAAAAATTAGAAAAATCAGAGTTAGGCAATTTGACGTAAAATTTTGAATAATTTATCTATATTATTTCAAAAATATGTAAGACTAGAATATGTAGAAAATTGAATTTAGTTTCTAAACTACTAGCTTTGTTTAAAAAAAAAAACTATTTGGTGAAAATTTGAAATTTCAATATAGTGGTATCTAAATTTCAAGAAAAAAATAGGAAGTAGGTGTCCATCTGACCACCCTAACCACAAGAAAATGATAATATTTTTTTATAATATTTTAGATATAAAGAGGACTCATTCCTCGATGTGATGCATATTTTTTTGTAATTTCTTTTCAATTAAGTAATCAATTATGAATTTTTTATTACAACTTTTTAAAAAATATAAAAACTCATATGTCTGACCAGCTTAACTTGGTCAAAAATTCATGAAATTTAATTTTTCTCTTTTAATCCTATATTATCTGAAGCATAGAATGTGAGACACTTTTTGGATTTAAAAAATGTGATACTGTTTGAAAGCTATATATGTTTTTCAATTAGCCTATCAATAAGGACTTTAGTTGTAATTTAAATAGAAAATGAATAATAATTACTTATTAAATTCAAAGTAAAGCATAATTTATATTGGTGGAAAGGTGAAAAATATCCTTTAAAAACCCTTTTCATTTCATCAATTTTAGGTAAAGGGTATGTGCAGGATGATCATGGAAAAAACAGGCGCTTAAGTGGCAAAAAAAAAAAATCAGTGTTACCCAACTTGACTTAAAAATTTGAATAAGTTATCTATATTATTTCAAAAATATGTAAGAATAGAATCTGTAGGAAATTTAATGTAGTTTCTAAAATACTAGGTTTATTTTTAAAATGAAATATATATGGTGAAAATTTGATATTTCAATGCAATTAGTACTTAGATTTCGAGGGAAAAAATAAGAAGTAGGTGTTTGTATGAGCCACCTAACCACAATTAAATGATAATAAATTTTTATAATATTTTAGATACAAGTAGAGGGACTCATGTTTCAATGTGATGGATATTTTTTTTGTATTTTTTTTTCCAAGTAAATAATTAATTATGATTTTTTTTATTACAACTTTTAAAAATATAAGAAAGGTGGCTATGTCGACCACCTTGCTTGTTGAAAACTTCATGAAATTCATTTTCTTTTAATCCTATAATTGTCTGAAATTGCTAAGAATGTGACCTGTTTTGGATTCAAAAAATGTGATATTATTTAAATATAGATGTTTTTCGTCGAGTTCTCGATCCCAGAGACTTTAATTAGTAATTTGAATAGAAAATGAATAATAATTACTTAGTAAACTCAAAGTAAAGCATAATTTGTATTGGTGGAAAATGAGAGTCCTTTAAAATCCTTTAGTTTCATCAATTTTAGGTATTAAAAAAATTCGCCCGATACATACCCATCATAGCACACGTATCATGATCCTGCACTTACCCTTCATTGTTGGAGGTGGAAATTTAATATTTATCTAATCATTGCCTCCCTTTTAACAACTTTTTCTTGCTTCCCTTTTTGGGTTTTTCTCGAGAGAGCCTTATGTAATATTCTGAGCCTCGGTCTATATACTATACTATAAATTTTGTTGATAAACATAATATAATATATCTTTTAATTCTTCTGTCTTATTTTGGGCTTTATTCTCAAAAACTTCAAAATATTTACAATTTTTTTACATATGGTACATAACTGTTAAATTTTTTAAAAGAACTGTGTGTTTAATGGAAAATTCTTAGATAAATATTGTTCACTAGTACACCTAAAACCATCTCTTTGAGTTCGTACACTTTCTTTCTTTTGCATGTATTTTTTGCAAAAGGTCCTTTCTACAATACTTTGAAATTAGTAGGTCATCCTAGCTTCGTAGCATGCCTGTAGTACCTTAGCACTAAAAATTCTTCTCTAGAATTTGGGTAAAAATTTTCTTCACCAAAATATCATTTGATTATCTAATGATGGTTAATTGTAGCTCCATGGGCCTTTTCTTTGTCTATTTTCAGCCTCTTGGTTTTTTCCAAATTTTCGTACATCAATTTATACAAAGAAAAATTTAGAGCCACCTTGAGGGTAATTTGATTTATTAACAAGGTATCTTGCTCGTAACTATGCCAATCTATTTGAGCTATCAACCCAACACATTTGATTAACCTAGTTAGGATCTTGTTGGATAATTTGGTTAACCTGCTCCCTTGCATATAATAATGTGATTAAGTCTTTAGGAAAATATTTTATTTGGTAACAAAATTTGGCCCTTGTGATTCCATCAAACATTGGGCATTAGCAGGTGTAATGGTCTTAGGTAGGCTTAGCCCGACCTTCAGCTTCTTTAGATACTTGTCAAATCTTCCTTTTGTGATATGTTCCTACACACCAATTCTCCTTTTCTTCCTTGAAGGGAGTGTAGTAGGATGCTCTTCATTTTCTTCCTTATACTCCTCTAGCTACTTAATAACCATTATGCCCTTGAGAGCTTGTTGGAAAGACATGTTCTCCTTAATCATAAGGGCAGTCAGGGTCATAATGCTTATGAAACTTGGCATGAATCCTTGGAAAAGGCCAAACTTATCTAGAAAATATCTCATGTTCAATTCTAAGCCCCAGACCTTCTCGGGACTTATTATTATTCTCTCATGTGACACTATACAACCAAGAAGCTTTCCTTTGGGCACTCCAAGGAAATATTATTTTGGACCAAGAAAAACCCTAGACCACTCATCCTTTGAAGAAAATGCCTTTATATAATCAGGAGGATTGAATATTCACCCAATGAATCACCTAGGTATATGAAAACAATTTGGTTGGGCCATTTTTTAAAAGTAATGCCCTTTTCCCTTTGAAAAACTACAACATCGATGAGCCTAAATAGTGTTCTTGGGTATACAAACGTTTCTCATTTGGTGGTAGATGTCATCCTTTGTCAATCGGATTCCATTATGAAAAATCAATCATTCCTTGGGGAATCATCTATCAAATTGGAGATCTCGATCCTAGTTAGGATCTGAGAGAAATGTTGCAATAGTTTCAAGGGATACTGATCTTTTAGCAAAATCCTTCTCGATTCTTGAAAGTCAACATAAAGCTAGATATCCTTATACCTTTCCCAAACTGGGACCAGATTTGATAACTAAGCAAAAAAAATTGATAGGACATAGACCTCTATCTTGCCCCATTTGATGAAATCTTGTGCTACTAGAGCTTCAAACTTTGGGTGGGTTATCCTTTGTTTCTACTTGACATATTTGGATTCTCCATCTAGGGAAAATGTCAACTACACTATACCTAGGTCATAACCTTTGAGATCATACTTGTAGTATAAATCCTTTAGCCTTCTTTTATTCCTATGAGGGGCCTTCCTACTAACCGCTGGTCTTTTTCCTTTTCCAGTATTAAGCTTATTACAATCCTTTGAAATTGTGGAGAATCTTTGCTTTATGAGATTGAAAATTGATTCCAAATGTGCCCCGATAAGAAATGTCTAATGGACAATAATATCTTGAGGTTAGGGATTCCCTTGCATATCGAAATCTTCAAAATTTTTGATGAGATCCCATACATTATTTACTTGATATCTTAACCTTGTATTTATTGTGGTTAGTTTCCTACAAATCCAACTTACTATGGATTCTGGATTTTTGACAACTTGTTTCTTACTTGCATCTATTTGTTCTGTTGGACTCAATTTGTGGACCAAAACTTCATATTTAGTATTATCGCCAAAGCATGAAGGTTGAGAAAAATAAGCTCTGGGGTATTCTGATCCCATTAGGAATACCAATCAGACACCTACTCTAGGAAAAAAATTACACCTGACACGATTAAAATGTACAATCCATACATGATTATCAGATAGATTGTCAGACTCCTCCTAACTCTTTATTAGTTTTGAAAAGACCTGATCTCTTTTTAAAATCACATAGGTTTTCAATCCTCCATCATGGAAGTTTCCAAATGGATCAAAATTAGCAAACTAATTGAGCAACATCTCTTCTTTTGGAATTCACTCGTTTGTATCTTCTCCAAAAATTTCCATGAAATATCTCTCCTGCTAAAAAGTAGAGGTATCAACAACTCTGAAGCATAGATTTACATCATCCACAATATGATCAGGATGTAAGAACTTGGATAGAATATTCATCTTCACCCCATTTTTAGTTCTCAATATTAGGAGGGACTAATCAAGTGCCAAGTATCTACAAAATTTGGCAGTGAAATCTCTTGATAGACACATTCTAAAAACTGGTGGAATGTCTATTATTACTACTTCCTGAGTGATTTTTTGGCTTGGGAAAAATAAGAGGGTAAGGGATAGATCCCTTAACCAACCAACGAATGGGACTTTCTTTCTGTCTAGTTGCATAATTCCATTTTTAAGGGGTCCATACTTAAGTTTTAAAGCATCCACCACTTGTTTTGGAATAATAGTTGTGCTAGCTCCCAAAACAATCATATTATTATGCAACAATTTGTCTCCTACTATAAGTGTTAAAATAAAGGTGTGGGATTTATTCCACTTACCTCTTTTTCCTTGATGCTATCCACATTATTTGCATAAGCCATTGATTTTGAAGCCTAAAGAGGAAGCATGGATTTGTCATTTCTGCTTTGATTGTTCAACTGAGTCACACTCTCCTACAAACTTTAACCCTCCACCTTCAATGACTACCAAAATATCCTAGAGCTTGGTATGCAAGGTTGGTATTTGGTACAAAAAGGATTCAATAAAGGTACCATAGATAGCAATCTTTACTTCAAAGTTGAAAAAGATAAAATTTTGATTGTGGTAGCATATGTTGATGACATATTTTTTGAGGTAATGAAGCTATGTGTAAGATTTTTTAGATTAAATGAAGAAAGAGTTTTTAAATTTCTATGTTTGGGGAGATTCATTTCTTCCTTGGGATACAATCAATCAGAAAGATAAAGGTATTTTCATTTCACAATAAAAATATGTAAAGGATATGTTGAAGAAGTTTTGAATGGAATATCCTAAAGTGGTATGTACTGGTATGGTTATTGGTTGCAAGCTAACAAAGAATAATTAATCTCCTAAAGTTGATCAAAACAAGTATAGATCAATGAATACTTGATTGCTATATCTAACTTCTAGTAGATGGGATAACATGCATGAAATTTTTCTTGTGTCTATATTTGAATAAGATCCTAGAGAATAAAATGTTGGAACAGTGAAGAGAATATTCAGATTATTGAAGTGAACTCTTGATCATGGCTTGTGGTATCCAAAGGATATTTATTTCACTCTGAGTGCTTACACAGATGTAGATTGGGTTAGTTTTGTAAATTACAAGAAAAGTACAAGTGGCAAGGCATTCTTTCTTGGATGTAGCTTTATGTCATGGCTAAGAAAGAAAGAAGATTCAGTATATTTACCTATGGTAATGTTAGAAATGGGATTCCACCATTTTGGAAGATGGAAAAAGGGGGATAAGACCCTCCAATTTCACTAACATAAAATTCAAAGGGACCCCTAGAGATCTCAAGATAGGGATGGAATGAAGGAGAGAGATCTACAATAAAGGTGTTCTGTGGTATAATAAATGACTAAAGAGGGGTTCACCACCAAGCTAGGGCTTGGAAAGACAAGAAATGAATATAACATGCAAAGTATCATGCAAAACCTAACTAGATGACCTAGGAAATAAAACTAAAATGTAGAATATCAAACTGGAAATGAACAGAGATGCACTTGGAAAAGTGTTGAGGTCAAAAAAATCTCCAAAACCATTAAAAACTTATTGTTTGATTCCCAATAGGAGCCATATGCTAGTCCAGTAAATTTAGTACTAGACTAGGGTTTTTGTGCCTAAACTAGAATCTGACAATGTATGATCTGAATCTTCTAAAACCTAAAAAAATGTACTATACTAGGACTCATATGCTAGAATAGGTGTATCAGTCCCACTCTACTTTTTTAAAGAGTAATGGAATGATTCTTCTTTACTATCTCTGCTCTTCTGCCACACTTCATTTATGGACCTAAAACTCTAAATTCAGAATTGGAGATGACTTTTCATGAAGATGACAACCTTGTGATAACTTGAAAACTTCTCTCTACCCTGTAACTTAATGTTAAAAATATATTCAAGCCTCAAAGTACATAGATCCATAATAAAAAATGATGAAATAATGAATAAGGAACATGAAACAAACAATATCAAACATTGACAATGATACCTTGAATAATGTCTTGAGATGTAAATCAACTATCTAACATGAAGTGGCCATGTAGAATATAGATCTTGATCTTGAACTTTGATATAAAATTATGTTTGTAAATTGATTCTTAAGAACTACATGCTTGATTCTTCAACAATATACTTGATTCCTTATAATCATTACATGATGATGGATCTTGAATTTTTGTAGCAAATAATGAAGAATTATTCCCTTGAATACCTCAGAAATACTCTTTTGAATACTCTTGATGCTCTTGTGAACTCTTCAAATGCTTAACTATTGATGGCTTATATTGATATCATGAAGGATTAGTGAAATAATGATTTGAGACCTTTTCTATATCGACAATCCATCCAATTCATTGTTTATTAGATCCTAGAGGTCAAAATTGATGAAATTTGAACTTAAAACCCTAATTTCTCACTCAAAACCCTTAAAAAAGTCCAAATGGGACTCATACGCCACTTGTGGCATATAAGTCTGATCTGGGTGGGACTTATTTGCCCAAGGTTACGCGTGGGTCCCACTAGGCCTTTTTAGATAGAGAAAATCTCAAAGAGATGGAAAATTAAGTGTTGGAACTTCAAATTTTTGCTTTGTGTGTTCCATTCTTGCCCTACCTAGTGTCAACTAGTCTTCGTTGGTGTTTGGAAAATCCTAGGGTTGTGGTTTTAACTTTATTTTCATGTAAAACCCTAGTGTTTGTTTTCCACCCTGGTTGAGGTTCTATTTGGACATTTCCTTTTTGAGGGACTTAAACCTTGAACTTGTGCCCCATTGTTTCATCTAAGACTTTGGTCCCTTTGGTTTTAATTTTTGTAGCCTCCGCAGTTTTATTTTCCCTAAGTCTAGGCCAAACCTGTGCTTCATCAGCCTAGTAATTCCCCCTTGTCTTATTAATAAAGGTTATATTTTGTAGAAGTATGGTGTTTGCGTTGTCGTTGATCATGTACCTTCAGATATTAACAGTTTCCCACCATCCCATGATCAGAAATTGTAGGATGGAACTATCGCGAGTGACTATCATGTGTCCCATCTAGAGGATCAAACCTACACCACCACTAATCAACTTCCCTTTGATCTGAGTCATTCCCCACCATCCTTCAATGGTGCTTTGGTTGATTGTGAAGTTACAAATAGATGCCATGTGTACAAGGTGGGGCTTGAGGAAGTTTGTGCAATGTATTTTAAATGTTTCATTGCTTCCATAGCAAACCATTTAAAATAATATATTTAATAAGGCCGTGGAAATTCATTAAATGCGCAAGGATGGAGAAATTAGGGAAACTAGTCAAGTCAAAGAAGATCTACGATGGAGATTAGAGGTTGAGCCTGACTGCATCCTAGCTATTCCCCACCATCCCATTATCCAAAAATGCAAGATCGCAATATCACAAGTGGGTGCCATGTGTCTCTTCCTTGGTGGGCCCAATGGCGATAAGTTTGTGTGTTGCCAATTATTTTTCATCAAAGATCAATGGTTGCTAGCCATCCCATGATCCAAAATTGCAAGATGGCAACATCGTGGGTGATTGTCACGTGTCCCATTGGATCAAGCTAAAGAAATAAAAGGGTGGGTTACTAAAGCACTAGCAAGATGAACGTGATGAAAATCAAAGTAAATGTTTTAATCTTGGTGGAAAATTTGCTTGATAGTTAACGATAAGGTTGCTGATAGTGTTGAAGGAACGAGATCATTGATGATTAAGATCAACCATTGCCCACCATTTCACAATCAAAAGTTGAAGAATTGCAATATCACGAGCAAATGACATGTGGATTTCCTTCACGACGTATGGTGTGATGGCCCCTTGTCTCCCACACTGGTGATTTTCTCAGCTAGTTTTGAAGGCGGTTGTTTGATGGTTTGATTCAACTAAAGGATTGATGGGTGGAATTTAAAGTCAGAGTCAAAGTATGGTTGGCACCATTTTTGTAGGAAATTGGGTGGGTTGTAATGGTGGGATGGACTCTTATTTCTATGATTCAATAAATAAGTCAGATATGTGGTTGCAGTGGTTTCCAGCTCTGTTTTAATGGTTGTCTTGGTGTGGATTTTTGGTAGTCTTTATTGCAACATCAACTTTTCCAGGTGTACCAATTGGCTAATGACATGTGTACTTTCTAGCCTGATGCTTGTTTGCTCCTTCATTCTCTATAATAAGGATTTCAAGGCCAAAAGGATTTCAAGGTTAAAAGTATAGGTAGCAAGTTAGACAAATTTTGTAGGTGAAGTTATAGAGCAATTTGTAAAGTCTAACAGTTTTAGGAAGAAGGGAAACTTAGGTTTTGAGTTCATGGAGGTTTAATGTTGTATAAGAGTACTATCATTTGATTTTAAATGAGAAATTCAAGATCATGTCTCTCCATTGTACTTACATATCTAAACCTTGAATAAAATTACCAAGGGTTGTTTTATCCATCTCACTATTGTGGTGTGTATGATCCTTGTTTTGGCTTTAATTCAAAGAATTAATTAAAATGCTTGAATGGGATTATAGGAGGATATGTACTGTATAAGGATTTGGTAAGTAGTATTGAGCTAGAATACATATTGACGAGATTACAAGGTAATGTTGTCGAAGATCTTGAGTGTTATGTGTTAAATTTGTTATATGCTTTTAGATGCTTATAAATTTCACTCCTACCCAATAGATATATGGCACTCATCTAAGTTTTGATTACACATATGATTCAATATTTTCTTGTGTTTTCCTAGAACTTGCTACAAATTTCAAATCAATGACCATCTTATACTACCTTGTGTTGTAGTTATCTCATGCTCCAAGTAGTTGATATTACTAATAAATAGCCAATTTATTTCAGTCTTATCCTATTGTGTTGAGCTATTAGGTGAGATCATCTATTATTGTTAATGTTGTTTATAACAACGGTGCAGAGGTTGTAAACACATTAATGGATCACCCTCCCAAGTCTTGCAGAGCCTAACGTGTAGGAGGTTTCTTAAAGTCCTCACTAGTTGGTCCAGGTCCTTCGAGCTTCCCTTGATTGGGATTAGTAGTTCCATAGGTAGATTAGGAGACAAACATGGTTATAGTGTAAAAAGAAACCAACATTCAGTATATTTGATATCTATGTTAGGATTTTAGTTGAAACTATTGCAAGGTGTGACCTTTGCTATTCCTTGCATCACAATGCTTGGGTTTGTGACATGGTCTAACCACCTCCTGTGGTTCTTAACTAAAGCTTGTATTGAGCATTGAGAGGTCAATCTTTTGGTGCAACAAGTCCAACAATTGGTATCAAAGTTGTTCATAGGTTCAAAACCTATGCTTGTGCTGGGGGGATTGTTGTAAGGTGTGACCCTTGGTCTTCCTTAAAGCACTAGTGCTTGGGTTTGTGACATGGTCTAACCACCTTCTATGGTTCCTAACCGAATTTTGTATTGGGCATTGATAGGTCAATCTTTTGGTCTAATAGAAAGTCCAATAGAAACAAGCCTCAAGATGCATAATATAGTGTCTTAGGGGCCTATTAATGATGATATCAAGGTCATAAATGCAAGAGGTCCCAAAACACAATGTGAAAGTGTAAATAAATGTACTTTTCAACATTAAATTAAGGTAAACTTAGGTCTATTTAGCTTTAAACTACTTTAAATCAAATCTGAATGTATAAAACACATTAAAACACTAGATCAAGAAAACATTAGGTCCATTTTAATGTTAAGAATTTCCAAATTAAGTTATAAATTGTTCCATCTCCTAGAAGGGAGTATAATTTTTGTCATTACATTTAGCCCCCCACTTTAGTGAGAGGACGAACTTGCTCCAAACTTATAGTAAAGAAGAAACTGAAGAGGGTTCCAAGTGTATCAATGTGGAAGAAATAGGATGGGAAAGATCAAAGGATTTGGTCAAGCCCCTAGGATCCAAGATCCTATGTCAAGCCAACATAAGAACATAGGGACACACACCAGATATGTAGCATCAAGATGCACAAATATGCAATGTTGATAACAAAAAGAAACAAAAACAAAAACTAGAAAAAATAAAAAATAGTTGGATTAATGTTCAAAAATTTATCCATCATGATGTGGGTCAGATATAAGCTATTTTTCCAAAATGTACACACTCTGAAGCAATGGAACTTTAGGCTATCCATTAGGTGAGGATCCAAAAAAGGTGGCTTTGTGATAAACTTGTGCCTCTATATCAACTTCTAATTGTACAATGAGAAAGTCATGATCATTTTTAGTCTTCTCATTATACACTAACCATACCAAAGTTATACCTCTTGATAACTTTGACAAGGAAACACATAATAATTAACTTTGATCTCTTCACAAGGTAAGCAAAGATTCATATGCTTGAAACTGATGAATAAAGAAGATGGATCCATATGAAAGAAAACTATATTATGCAAGGTGTCCATATAACAAATATTGTAAATGTGAAATAGTGTAAGGTACATTCAAAGGGATTCTTCTTAGTTTATGTAAGGTCTCTTCTTAGGGAACATTGATCCTAATGTATCAAAGAGAGGACAAAAAAAATAATTATCATACTCTTAAAGAAAGTAAAAACTAATTATACCACCAAGAAAATGACACATCCTAAGAATAAAGAAAATCAAACAACAAAACATGAGTGTCGATGTATGCACCCACTTTAAAGTAGTTTCTAACACCATTTTCATGATAAATTTCTTTAAAGTAGAAGAAGACATGAGAGCTTATTTGGAAAGCCCTATGAAAAGTGATATTTTTCGAATAAGCCATGCCATGAAAAGGGAAGGGGTTTCCCCTAAAATGTATAAATTAGTACGTCACATGTGATCCAACTTAAGGCATTTCATCCATATCCCAAACTTGCTCTTGTATATTGTGGTCATTGAAAAACTAACCCTTCTACATTTTTTGGCTTGTTTGAGACCTCCTTGTGATTTTGGATTAATGTTGCCTCAATTTAGTGTTGCAATGTGACTAACACATTCACATTAAGTCTTGGGTGATTTTGAACTAATGGATTTTAATGGCAACTTGCTAAAGTGTTGTGAAGTGTTGTAATTCACTTTCACACTTTTCTGGGGTTTTATAAAATAACTAAGCATAATAAGCCTATTTTGAATTAAAATAAACCTTAATATTTCCTTATTTGGAGTGTTGTAAAGTGTTGTAACTGGAACATAGATTTTGGGAACCTTGAATGCTTGCTCTAGCACTTCTAGGGTTTTTCACCTAAAAGGAGAGAGATTTAGGTCCCAAAATTCTTATGTAACATTCAAATTAGGATGTTTGCAATATGATATGATGTAAATTAACTTAAATAAATGGAATTTATTGATTAAAAATAAACTAAATGAATGCAAAACTAATATTTAAGCTATGTTTAAAAACACATAGTAATATGCAAACAATGAATAAACTAAAGAAAATATGCAAAACAAAGATAACAAGGATGAATCTGAGTGAACCTAGAAAAAGATTGATAATGTTGGGATGTTTGGAATGTTGGATCACTTTACTAAAAATTCATAGTGGGAATCATTACCAAGGGTGGTTAATCAGTCTTCCTACTAATTAAAATTGTTTAGAAACTAATTTTTGACTGTCGGAATCTAGAATTTGAAAAAATACAAATTGTATGGTCTTAGGGGGGACTCATTCACCCAGGGTGGTGAATCATTCCACTCCTAGATTTCTAGAAAATCAGACAAAAAGTCTGTAACACGAGATCTAGAAAAGTCTCAATGTTAGATTGTCAAAAGAAATTCTACAAGAAACAAATAGAAATCACTCGACAATTTTGAAAAATTGATAAGTTGACTTGAAGAATATAATTGACTTGATTTCAACTTTTCAACACCTTTAATCTTGTCAAATCTGCAAAACAAAGGCTGCAAACACACATGCAAAGGAAAAAAATGTTGGAGGGTTAGCAAATAGGGGTTTGCCTTGGTCAAACCCCACTTTGGTAATCAACTCCAATATAAATAAATTAAATTCAATGAAAATGATAAATGGACAACATATAAGTGTTACAAACTTTCCAAGATCCTTCAATATGAAATTTTGAAGTAGTGTCAATGGGTGGTTGAAAGTTCTTCATTAGTCAGTTGAATTAATCATGTAAATTGCTTGATTGAATGAGTTAGGGAGATTGAATGCTTGAATGAGGAGATTGTAGGAGATGTAAAATGAGATGAAAAAAAATATTTATATAATTCATGTCCCTTAATATCTGTTCATACCTCATCACAAGCTGACACCAAGTGATTTTTAATAAAATCCAAAAAGGAAATTTGAAATATTTTTAATTTGGGGCCAAGGAGGACTCATTCACCATCCATGATGAATGGGTCCCACCTAGGACCTAAAAATAAGTGTTATGAATAATGTTGTGTTTAATGTTGTTTGTAAGGATAATATGCAAAAATACACTTAATTACAACTTATGAGGGCATAAAAGACAAAATAAAGCATGAGAAAGGTGTAAAGAAGGAAGATGTGCATAGAAAAGTGTGAAGGCTTGTTACAAGACAATAAACAACTTCATAATAGGACTTTTTGATGTGTGAAAAGGAGGTTTTTAGGTAAATTACATGAAATAGAGTCTACAAAAATGTAGAAATGTCTTACAACACTTCACAACACCTTCACAAGATTTTGTTCATTTAGTGTTAGTACCTAAATAAGCATGTTCAAGCCATGATACAACATAAAATCAAAGAAAAATAGTTCCAAAACCATGAAAAAATACCTAAAATCCCATGAAAATGACAAAGGGCTATTTTTCTATGGTACATTTAGCCCCCACTTTAGTGTTAGGATGACCCAGCTTCAAACTCACACTAAATTAGCCATGAACATTATGAGGGAAGGGTTCAAATGTACTTACATTAGCAAGATGGAATGAAAAAATAAAGAGGGATGCTAAAGGCCATAGGATGAAGATCCCATGGAAAATAAAATATAAGGACAAAGAACACACAAGTGTTGAAAAGAGTTGAATGAAGCTTCAATTATCAATCCAACTAGTTGTGAAAAGAGATCTAGGCTAATTGTTTGAAAAAGAGAATGTGTACTCAATCTTGGCCATGAGAAAACCCAAATTTACTCACTCTATGACATGAGAAAACCCAAAAGGTAAGAAACATACACTAGTTGGTATGTACTCGCAAACACAAAGGTGGTTGTGGGGAAAAGTCATGCCACTAGTTGGGCTTCTTGCTCAACCATGCCAAAGTTAAACTTCTTGATAACTTTAACAAGGTGCCACAACACCAAAGGAAATGAAAATGTCGGTTTAATTTTCATGAGAGAAGAAAAATAGGATGGAACCATAGACATGCAAGTTGTGTTATGCAAGGGAACCAAACAAACAAGACGGATCCATAGGCATGCAAGTTTTCTTATGCAAGGTAACCGAATGAGAATGCAATAATGTGAAAGATTGTTCAAAGGAGTCTTGTTTAGTTTATGAAAGTTCAATAACTTAGGTAATATTATGTCTAATCTCTCCAAGAGAGGACAAATCAAAGAATACTATATTCACCACTTAGGGGATGCACTGTGTCACATCAATCCACCAAGAGGAGTTTAATATGCTAAGATATATCACACTTATGAAGGACATCATACCCAATGTCATCCACAAAGTGAAAAACACATCATGTAAATGACAAGATTACACTAAGAAGCATGAATCCACAATGAAATAATGGTAATATATGCCCTCTATTTTAAAGGAATTGCTACACATCATTCTGTGAGCAATTACTTTGAAAGTAGAGAAGAAAAGAATCTGTAAAAAGAAAAACAAGAAATGAGAGCCAACTTGGAAAGATCTATGCCAATTCATATGTTTTGAATGTAGGTTGCATCATGTCAAGGAAAAATGAAAAACAAAGAAATAAATGGAGTTTCCCCCATAAAAGAAAGCACACTAAACACATAAGTGATCTATGGATTTGGGGTCAGTATGTTCATTTTTTTAATTTTTTAATATGAAAGAGTTTAGAACTTCATCATTCCATGAATACATAGAATGAGAATAATGACACAATGAGATCAAATAAAAAAGAAAAAGAAAGTTTGTTTTGGGTCAACATGGAAGAGACATTGGGGTCTTGATGCTTTGCATTGTCCCCAAAAGGAAAACAAAAGAAAAAATGAAAATAAGAAGGAAAAAGAAAATAAAAAATCTTTTGGGTCAACATGAAGGAGACATTGTAGTCTCAATACTTTGTGTCATCCCCAAAAGGAAAACACAAGAAAAAAGGAAAAATACAAGGACCATTTGATTCAACATGGAAGAGACATATGCAATCTCTATGCTTTGCATCATCCCCAAAAGGAAAACACAAAACAAAAAGTAAAAGGACAAGGATTTATTGGTTCAACATGGAAGAGACATAGGGTGTCTCTAAGCTTTGTGTCATCCCTAAAAGGAAAACACAAAACAAAAAAGGAAAAAGAGAAGGACCAATTGGGTCAACATCAAAGAGAGCATCCCTATGCTTTGCGTCATCCCAAAAAGAAAAACACAAAAAAGAAGAAGGAAAAAGACAAGGATCGATTGGTTCAACATGGAAGAGACATAGGTTGTCTCTACACTTTGTGTCATCTCTAAAAGGAAAAAGACAAGGTACAACATATAGAAGAAAGGAGAGACAAATAAAAGAAGTGTGCAAATAGGGGAAACATCAAACAAACAATATGAGGGAACACAATATGCACATAAAAAGAAAGAAAAAGAACAAGTAACACAAATTTAATTCAACCATTAACTAAGTTATCAATTTCTCAGTCTTAAATGGTTAAGTGGAAATGAAATAACATAGTTAAGAGACAGGAAAGTGCATTACAATGGAAAAGGATAACAACAACTTTTATGCACAAGAGAAAAGCAAGCATGAGGCCAAGGGTGAAGATGGAAAGGGATCATGCAATAGTGAGAATAAAAATATTCTACAACTATGGCATGAAAGGGAAATGGTGTTTTAAGGGATGAGAGGAAAACAATCAGTATCAATGAAGTGATGGTTTTCCAGTTTCTTATTCAAAGTCTAACATGCTTTAGTTTGATGTCCAATAATATGATTATATTTGCAATATGGTATACAAGAATCAGGAGTGTGAATAACTAACCTATTTGAAGGTGCTAAAAGTATAAGACCTTTGTTTAAAATTTATTACAGTCTCCATTCACATTCAGGTGGAAGATATGTGGGAAAATTTATCTTCTTCAATTTATAAGGTTGTTTTCTTTTGCTAGATTCTCCATGTCCATCAATAGAAGGAGGAGGAGGACCCCTAGGGATCCTATCATCCTTACCATTAGAAGGAGAAAATTATTTTTCACATGGGAGAAGTATATTCAAATTGGGAGGAGTGTTCAAGATCATTGTACTAGAATCCCGAAGTCTCTAAGGTTGAAGAAGATGTCTATCAAGATGAAAATGATCTTGATATCCTAGTCCTATTGTGTTTTCTTTTGTGTGATTTTGATCAAGAAGTTGATGAATGTTATGCTCATTGTTTGTGTCACAACCTTGTTTACTTAAAATAGTAAAGCCTTTACCACATGTTTCTTCAAGGTTGATTGGAGTATTGGTGACTTTGTGAATACAAGATGGATATGGTTGTGGTTGGTTAAAGGAACTAGGTTCACTAGAGGGAGGAACCTTAGGTCCATCATTTATTTTAGGATGTAAATATGCAAAAATGATTAGGAGTTGCAAAAGGAGAAAGGTCTTGTGATTTCATGGACAGATAAAAGTCTGCATTGTTTTCTAGATTTTCAAGAAAATCATTGTATAATTTATCCATGCTAACATCATCTTCTCCAATGATGTCTACATCATGAGGAGGACAACCATGAGGAGTTTAAAGATCGTGTGGAAGTTCAATGTCATTAGGGTCATAGCCAAAGGTGCAATTGGACATGTCTACCAATGATTTTAATGAATTCCAAAACTTATTTAAAAAATATTCCATGATGCAAATAAAATAAAATGAAATAAATGAGTAAAAGTAGAGATTCTGGAAATGAAAACAGAATATACAAGAACATGAAACTATAATGCAATTTTTTTTTGAAAATATTGTTTGAAAGATGTAGAGGGACTAATTAACCCTAAGTGCTTAATGAGTCCTAGTATGCAATTTTTTTATGTTTTTAGAACTTTTGAATGATTCTAAATGCAACACGAAATACAATCAAGTATGCAAAATGCATATTTTTCAGCTTTTCAATGAAATTGAATGCAAAATTGAAAACTAAATGAATGTTTCACTAATGCAAAATAAAAGGTCCTAGAATACAATAAGAACTCAATTCCCTAATTGAGTGCTAATGCAATTGAAAACTATGAATGCAAGATATGAATGTAAACATAAATGTAAAGAGTTCAAAAGTCGGGTTCACCAAAATGGAACATAGATTTTGGGAACCTTGAATGCTTGCTCTAGCACTTCTAGGGTTTTCCACCTAAAAGGAGAGAGATTTAGGTCCCAAAATGCATAAGTAACATTAATATTAGGATGTGTACAATATTATATGATGTAAATGAACTTAACTAAATGCAATTGAATGATTAAAACTAAACTAAATGAATGAAAAACTAATATTTAAGCTATGTTTAAAAACACATAGTGATATGCAAACAATAAAAAAAATTAAAAAAATATGCATAACAAAGATAACAGGGATGAAGCTGAGTGCACCTGGAAAAACATTGATGATTTTGGGAGGTATGGAATGCTAGATCACTTTACTAAAAATTCACAGTGGGACTCATTCACCAAGGGTGGCGAACTAGTCCTCCTACTAATGAAAATTGGTTGGGAACTAATATTTGAATATTAGGATCTAGAATCTAACAAAATACAAATTTTCTGATCTTAGGTGGAACTCATTCACCCATGGTGGTGAATCAGTCCACTCCTAGATTTCTGGAAATTAGACAACTCTGGAACACTAGATCTAGAAAAGTCTCTGAAATGTTTGGTTGTTGTAGTCAATTTTGCATGAAACAGACATAAATCACTCAACAAGCTAGAAATAATGATAAGTTGACTTGAAGAACATAATTGAATTTATTTCCACATTTCAAAACCTTGAATCTTGTTAGATCTACAAGAAAAGGGTTGTAAACACACATGCAAAGGGGAAATTTTTTTGGAGGGTTAGCAAATATGGGTTTTCCTTGGTCAAACACCACTTTGGTAATCAAACCTAATAGAAATAAATGAAATACAAAGGAAATGATAAATCGACAATATATAAGTGTTACAAACTTACCAAGATCCTTGAATATGCAAGTCTAAGGTAGTGTCAATGGTTGCTTCAAAGTGCTTCAATAGTTACTTGAATCAATGATTTAAAATACTTGATTGAATGAGTTAGGAAGATTGAATACTTGAATGAGGAAATTGTTGGAGATGTAAAATAAGATGAAAATAAATTATTTATACAATTCATGTGGCTTACTACCCATTCATACCTCATCATAGACCAACATCAAGTGATTTTTAATAAAATCCTAAAAGGAAATTTGAAGTATTTTGAATTTGGGGCCAAGAGGGACTCATTCAGCACCCATGGCGAATGGGTCCCATCTAGGACCTAAAAAAATGTGTTGAGAATAATGTTGCATTTAATGTTGTTTATCAGGATAATAATAAAAAATACACTTAATTATAACTTATGAGGGCATAAAAGACAAAATACAGAATGAGAAAGGTGTAAATAAGGAAGATGTGCCTAGAAAAGTGTGAAGGCTTGTTACAATACATTACAATACTTCACAATAGGACTTTTTGATGTGTGAAAAAGGATCTTTTTAGGTAAATTATATCAAATAGAGTCTAGATAAATGTAGAAATGTTGTACAACACTTCACAACACCTCCACAAGACATTGTTCTTTGAGTTTTAGTACTTAAATAAGCATGTTCAAGCCATGATACAACATAAAATCAAAGAAACATAGTTCCAACACTGTGAAAAAAGACCTAAAAGGCCATTAAAATGACAAAGGGCCATTTTTGTATGACACAGTAAAATACTTTCACATTTCTCTAGGTTTGTCATTAATAATTGGGCTTTCTTATGCTTTAATTAGCCCTATTTTGTATTCACAAGCCTCATTTATTCCATCCTTCAAGGATAATCTTGACACCAACTAGTAACCAATCATAATTCATGTGTTTTAGTCTTGTGGGGCCAAGATTTGGTGATATGGGACTCATTCACAACCTTGGGCGAATGGGTCCCACTTGGATCTTTTAGCCTCAAACCAATATTCACACATTTCTAAGAACTTTCAATTTTTGGTCTCGTATATTATGTCTTATAGGACTCATTCACCACCTTGGATGAATGAGTTCCATGTGACCCAAAACCAAATTTGATGCAAATTTTTTATAGTATTTTATTCTCCTAGATCTTATGTCAACTTGTATTTTTGTAATTTAAAGAATTCTTGCATAATTGAGTATAAATTAAAGGTTCTTTCACTCATATTCTCACCTAGCATTCAATAGATTTCACAAGACCATTTGAGCATTCACTAGAGTATTCAAGAGCATTCAAGTGTATATTATCAAGTCATTCTAGAGTAGCATTCAAGTTTCGATCATCATGTCAAATATTTCATCCATCATGTTTGTTATCGTGCTAGCAATTGTGATGTAGGGTTTATGATTCAAGCAAGTGTTTCAAGAAAGATCAATGTCATTCAAGCAAGAATTAAGAGCCACATCCACTGCAGCCATTTCAAGCACATTTGTAACACCTTATTGGTTGGGTTTGGTGAGTTGCAATATTGTTATTTTTTCATTCATCATTCTTGATTTACATTTTATTTTATTTCAAGGATTGATTTCCAACAAGGGGTTTGACCAAGGAGAACCCCTAGATCCACTAAACCGACAACATTTTCCCCTCTCCTTTGTGTGTGATTTGAAGGCTTAGGTTGAATATTTCACGTGGAGCAAGATTGGATAAAAGTTATCAAGTGATAAAAGTTGTCAAAGTTGTAATTAAGCCTTGGATAACTTTGGAGATCACCTACAGGTTGCAAATTAGAGAGTCAGATTTAGAAATCAATTAGGAAGGATAGAGGAAAAAAGAAGAGAAAGATCAACTTTTGAAGCTTAAGAAAATCTCAATTGGACTGATTTGCCACTTTTGACGAATGAGTCCTAGTTCCATTACATGTTCAATATTTTGCAGATCTCGACACCATTTTAGAAGATTTTTTTTTCTACACATTTTCCTAGAAACTAGACTAATTCACCTAGCTTGGTGAATGAGGTCCTAGTCAGTAGTAAAAGTAGATTTTCTTGAATTATAGACCTCCATTCCATCTTCTACAAATTCCAAGGTGAAAACTTTCTATTTTATAGATTTTTGTTACATGTCATTCACTTTTCTAGGTTATTTAGATTTAGTTTACATTCAATTAGGGTTTTGCATTACACCTTGAATTTCATTGTCTTTTCCAAGTTTACACTTGGTGGTGAATCCCTCATTAGATCATATTCAAACCCTAGGACAACCCTATTCAATGATCTCTTTCTCTTTCGCATTGAGATCTATAAGGTTATCTAAAGTGGACCATCTTAGAAAGTGGGTGTGGTAGCACTTGATCTGCCCCTATCAAACATTTTCTTTGGTTCAATTTTTGGTGATCCTGCCTTTAGAACATCATAATTGTAATTTGGAGTGCATATTCATCCTAGATTTGGCTTGCATTAACATTGGATTAGGATTTGCATTGGTTAATTTGCATTCTAGGGTTTCAAATTTTTCATTAGTGAAATATCATTTAGCTTACATTTTCTCATATAGTTTCATTCAAAATCTACATTTGCATCTTAGATCTAGATCATACAACATAGAAAACATAAAAAATCAACTAAATTTTTTGTAAAATATTGAAAAAAACCCTACTGGGAATCATTTTACACCTTGGGAGAATCATTTTATCAAGTTAAATTTCTTGTTTTTAAGCTTCTATTTGCAGTTAAAACTTTTATGTTTTAGTTTGCAGACTTTCTGTTACATTCAAATCATTCAAAGTAGAATAATTTGCATTCATTGTAATTATGGATAGAATTAGTTTCTTTCATTTTCATTCTCAACATTAGTTCATAGTTCAATTAGATCAAATTATATTTGGAATTTATTTGAAAACAAAAAAAACTAAAAATATTAAAAGAAAAGAAAAATGGTCAACCTTAGAGACAACATATTATTCAAACCCTCTAGTACTAATGAATTTGACATGTTAGATGACGCGCTTGATGACTTCATCTCTCCTAGATAATCCACTAAAGGTTTGATACAAGAGGATGCAAGCATTTACAATCAATACAATCATAATTGTTCTTCTCCAGATACCTCTCTTATTAGCGATGAAGGTATCTTAGTGATAGGAGATATAATCATTGAGAATCATTAATGTCTTATTTTTCTTCCCCCTTGAAATATATTATGAAAAACAAATCTAAGATCATGGCCACTAATTTACCTACTCTCCATTCATCTCCTAACACCTCCCCTACTTGTGAAAATACTTTAGTGAATACAATTGTGAATGATCATGACAAACATATTTGTGTGGAGGATATGTTGCTATTAAGAGATCCAATAATTTACAGCTATGATAATCCTACCTCTCCTACTTTGCAATAAATTATAGAACATGGGAATGTAAATGTAGATAATCATGAAAATAAAACCTTTCCTTCTCCTAATATCTTTTTTAGACATGAATAAGATAGTTTAGTGTTAGAAGATATCCTTATTGAGACTCATCAGAATCTTACCCCTCCCTTTCCTAATGCCCCTACTTTCGGGAGGACCAATTTGAGAAAAAAGTGCAATCATTGGTAAACATGAAACTCAGAGTTATCCTTCTTTTGATGCCTCTCCTATGTGTAATGAAGGTACTTTACAAAATATAACCATGAAATGTGATGAATCTATTGTTTTTCACTTTCCTAAAAGATCTCCTACTAGGGTATATATTATGGCACAAGATAATGAAACCTTAGAGAAAAACAATGAAATTATGGACAACAATCAAATTCCCCCCTCTCCTAATATATCTCTTATTGGTGAAGAAGATATTATGGTGTTACAAGATCTAATCAATGAGAATAACAAGGAAAACATTATTGAACATGAAAATGCCATCATTGACATGAAAAAAAATATTACCATTGATAACCTCCTTAATTGTGATGAGGTTATTTTAGAAGAACCTACCTTTGAATGTCATGGACATCCAGTTTTTCACTCTTCTAAAAACTCTCCTACTAGGGAAGGTATCATGGTGCAAGAAAACAACAACATTGACAAACTTATTTCAAACAATAGGAATATGGCTTCCTTTGATGAATATTATGAAGTGAAATTAGACTCCTCTTCTATAAGACATCATGAAATTAAGGATAAATCATTTGAAATTATGAACATTAGATATCCCTTACCAATAACCATACATGTAGAACTCATACAAGAGACAAAAAATAAAAATAAAAATGAAGAAGCCACAAATTTATTTGAAGATGCTTTGG
Organism: Sequoia sempervirens; assembly: GCA_007258455.2. Lineage (NCBI taxonomy): Eukaryota > Viridiplantae > Streptophyta > Pinopsida > Cupressales > Cupressaceae > Sequoia > Sequoia sempervirens. The sequence continues at coordinate 23,086 of VDFB02104947.1, read as the reverse complement.
AAAGCTTTGATTTCATACCTATATTCATTGGAGAATGCAAGATCATAAAAAAAATTCTGAAAAGGGAAAATGGAAACCTGTAACAAAAATACAATATTCAAAAGCATCCATTTCAACCACCTTAAAAGAGAAGAAAAAATTCAAGAAAAACTTTGACGAAGGTTAACAACCACCAAATTTGAAAGAAGTAGAAAAGCTTTATGGAAGAGGTTTTGAACTTATGAAGAAAATTTGGAAATAATGTGATGCAATAGAACAAGGTATCCATGTCCCTATAAAGCCTAAAAGACAATAAATAACTAATGATCTTGGTTATCATCCCTGAAAAGAAAAACATTCATTCATTTTCAACACTATCACAAAATATTCTTCCAAGAAAACTTTAACTTTGATGCATCTCAAACAGATATATATCTCATTAAATATGTATCAACTTGACACTTTATTTACTCATCATAGTAAATAACATTATTTTCTACTCCTTTTCATGTAATAGTTGTAGGATCATAGAATACTCACTATTGCATGTCATTCCCTTTTTGCAAGGAGAAGCATATCATCATCCACTTTGGTCTCACCCTTGTCCTACACTAAGTGGGCCCAAGGGGGTTAGGTATATGTATCCTTGTATGTAATTTATCATTGTCTATGTTTGCTAGTTGATCACCTTTCATGTATATAAGAGCAATCTTTGGATGTGGATGGCATGCCTTAAGTTGGCTCGCATGTGACATACTTATCCATGATGTAGTTCGATTTGGAAACATATGGCTTGTAATAGGGATTTCCATGTTGACTCTCATGTATTCTTTCATGTTAGAATTTATCATTGGCTAATTTAAAGAAATTTTTATAGATATGGTGTAGCAACCTATTTAAAGTGGGGGAATACATCAATTACATCTTTAGGAAAAAATTCATGGCATTATTTTTTCTTTTTCTTGTGATGTGTCCTCTTATTGGTGGTGTCATTAGGTTTGATGTCATCTATAAGTGTACAATATACTAACATGGAATGATATGAATGAGGCATCCCATCAATGATGATTTGACACTTTGAATTGTCCTCTCTTAGAGACATTAGGCACAATGCTCCCTAATAAGAATATCGTTACATGAAAAAAGAAAAATCCCCTTTAACAAAATTTTCACATGATATTCAAAAGCATTTACAAAAAGCATTAAATTATGGTACCTTATCAAATTTATCAACTTTGGTATGGCTAGTATGATGGGAAGCTAACACAATGGCATGAATTTATTATTATATAGAGGGAATCCAACACACTATAATCTATTTCTCACTAAACCACTTCTTTGGGACAACTCAGCTTGCAGACAACCTAATGTTTCATGTCCCTCGTTTTACTTAGGATCTTGGATCTTGGGGGTTTGATCCACCTGATGTTTCAACACATATTTTTTGAAGTTTGATCCACCATATTTTTATTTTTACTCATTTTTCTTTCTTTTAGTTATTCATATTGCATGTTTGCATATCTTGTTTTTTTGCATATCATACACTTTTGTGTGTCCTTTTTGTGCTTATGTCCTAGTTTAACTTAGGATCTTAGATCTTGGGGGATTGACCACTTCCTTGATCCTTGTTATATTAGACCATCTACATTGGTATAATTAGACCCCTCTTGAATGTCTACTTTAGTGTTATTTTGAATCAAGTTTATCCTCTCACTAAAGTGGGGGCTAAATGGAGTGACTGAAAAAGTAACCCTTCTACTTTTTATGGCTTGTTTGGGCCCTCCTTCTAATTTTGGCTTAATGTTTCCGCAATTAAGTGTTGAAATGTGAGTAACACATTGAAATTAATTCTTGGGACCTTGTGAACTAATGGATTTTATCCACACCTTGCTAAAGTGTTGTGAAGTGTTGTAATTCAATTTCATATTTTTTTGGGGTTTTATCAAGTAACTAAGCATAATAAACCCATTTTAAATGAAAACAAGCATTAATATTTCCTTATTTGGAGTGTTTTAAAGTATTGTAACACAATTTCACATTTCTCTAGTCTTTTCATTAATAATTGAGCTTTCTTATGCTTTAATTGTCCCTATTTTACACCCACAAGCCTCATTTATTGAATATTTTTTAGGATAATCCCAACAACAATCAATAACCAATCATAATTCAAGTGTTTCTAGCTTGTGTGGCCAATGATTAGTGGTCTATGACTCATTCACCACCTTGTGAGAATTGGCCCCACCTAGATATTTTTGCCTTGAACTAGTTTCCACATAATTCTAAGCACTTTTGGTTTTCGGTCTCATACATTATGTCTGATGGGACTCATTTTCCACCTTGGGTGAATGAGTCTTGTGTGGCCCAAAATTCAATTTAATTCAAATTTCTGGTAGGATTTTATTCTCCTATATCTCATGTCAGCTTGTAGTGTTGTAATTTTTGAAATTCTTGCATAATTGAATATAAATACAAGGTTCTTTCACTCATATTCTTCCTTAGAATTCAAGAGAGTTCACAAAAGAATTTGAGCATTAACAAGAGTATTCAATAGAATTCAAGCAAAAATTATGAAGCATTTTAGAGAAACATTAAAGTTTCAATCATTATGTCAAATATTTCATCCATCATGTTTGTTATTGTGATTCAAGCAAGTGTTTCAAGCAAGATCAACATCATTCAAGCAAAAATTAAGAACCACATTCATTACAACCATTTCATGCACATTTGCAACACCTTATTGCTAGGGTTTGGTGAGTTGCAACATTGATATTTGTTCATTCATAATTATCCATTTATATTTTTTAATCGTATATTTTTGGGTATGGATTTATAGGCTACTCTTGCACTCTAAGGATGTTTCACCTAACATGAGAGAGATAAACCCCACTCAAAAGTATAGGTCGTTCACTCAAATTAAGATGTGTATGATGTTATTAAGGTTAAATAACATGATCTAGATGCAACTAATCTAAGAAAATAATAATATCAATTGATTAATGACTGGAAATTAATGAAAAATAACTTGTTTGAAAACACATTATGTAATGCAAAAACACCTAGAAATGAGTGCAAATTGTAACAAAACTTGATGAAATTGAAAGTGTGCACCTATAATATGGATAGAAACTGGAAATGGATTATTCAATGCTATTGATTTTGATTTTTTAGGCTTGGTCATACTCATTCAACATTCTCTATGAATTAGTCCCAGTTGTACAAAACTGAGCCATAACCTATTTCAGACAAAAGGGTATCTAAAAATGCAACTCAAACTTGACCTAGAAGTGGGACTCATTCACCACCCATGGTGAATGAGTCCACTTTTGAATTTCTAAATATTCAAAAGTGGAATTTGGAGCTCTTAGTCTATAGTTTGATTCTCTATAGTTGTTTACTTCCGAAACTTTGATTTACAAGTCTGAAAATGAGGTTTGGTTGATTTTTTTACTTTTTGAATGAATAAAATACCTAAAAAACTTTTTAAGAGTTAGAAATTTTGAATTTTAGAGCATGCGGGTTTGCCTTGCTCAAACCCCTTTTAGGTAATTAAACTAAAATGATGAAATAATGGAATGAAACATGCAATAATGAAGTTGATTACCTTTCGATGATGTTTGATATTAAAATTCTATAGAAAAACATGAGGAATATTCCCTTGAATGTCTAAAAAATGATCTTGCATGACTTGAAATGATGAAACCCTAAGTTGCATGACTTTAGATGGAAGATTGGTGGATGAATGAATGATAAGAAATAAGAGAGATTTGAATTAGGGTTAAAATACTTATATTTATAGGAAATTCACCTACTTTACCTATTAATACCTCATCATAGGCTGACATGATGTGAGATTAAACTTAAATTTTACTTTTTGCCCACTCAAAAGTTAAAATTGAGCCAAATGGGACTCATTCACCACACATGGTGAATGGTTCCCACCTGGATAGGATTGATTCACCATGTATGGAAAATGGGTCCAATAGGGGCCATTTTGATAGCTAAGATGCTAGGAGATAAGGAAATAATGTTTAAAATGCAACTTTGTTGGGTATTTGATCAATTTAAGAGTCAGGATGCACAATATGGGTTAATAGGGGCCTATTAATGATAATGAAAAGGTCAATGAGGGCTTTGGACATTGAATTTAATGTGAAAGTTTGATTAAATACACTTTACAACAATAAAATGAGGTCCACATAGCCTTAAAAGGCACAAGAACCAATGTGAATGTGCAACAAACATTAAAAAACTAGTTTAACATTAAGTTTATCTTACAAGCCTTCTATATTGATGTCAAGATGTATTTAAATACATTTTATAATGTTGAATTAGGGAGAAATGGGTTCATTAAGTCTATAAATGTGTGAAAGTCCATTACAAGACTTTACAACACCATTATAAGGCATCATTAAAAGCATATTATTCAATTTGTAGGGTTCCAAGACCTAGTGTGGATGCATAAAATTCCTTGCAACACTAAATCAAGGCCTCACTAACTCCATTTTATCATGAATTATTCTTATGTCAAGCAATATGTCCTCTTTTCTATGACACATTTAGCCCCCGCTTTAGTGAGATGATCCTACTTCAAACTCACACCAAAGTAGACATTCAAGATAGATCTAAGTGTAGAGATGTAGATGGAAAATAATGAAAGAGATCAAGAAGGAAAATAAGCCCCCAATATCTAAGATCTTATGTCAAACCATGAAGATACATAATCATGCAATGGCAAGAACTAGGAAGAAGAGAAAGATGAAAATAAGGGGGATCAAGCTTCGATCATTTTTCTAGCTAGTTGCTGATTAGATATAGGTTTGTTTGTTTCAGAAAGAAAATACATACTCACTCTGGGGTGATGGAACTCTTGGTTGACCATCGGGTGAGAAGGACCAAAAGTATACTCACTCTGGGGCCACCAAAATTTTGGTTGTCTGTAGTGTGAGAAATCACAAAAGGTAAAACATACACTAGTTGGTATGCACATAGGTGGCTATGGGGAAATTCATGCCACTAAATGGGTTTCCTACTCAACCATATCAAAGTTATACCTCCTAATAACTTTAACAAGGTTCCATAAAGGAAAGTGATTTTTGAGCTCTATGAGGTAAGAAAAATGTCATATGCTTGACACTCATGGAAATTTTTAATGCAAGGTAGTGTAAGGAATGTTCAAGGGGATTTTTCCTAGTTCATGCAATGTCTCATCTTAGGCAACATCATACTCAATATTTCCAAGAGAGGATAAGTGAAAAAAATCTCATATTGTTCCCAAGAGAGGACAAGTGCAAGGTCTCATCCTGGGAAACATTGTACCTAATGCTTTTGAGAGAGTAAATCACAAGAAAAATAAAATAACATAATGAAGTGTGAGTGGTGATGTATGCCCCCACTTTAAAGTAGTTGTGAATACCAGTACTATGACTAATTACTTTAAATTAGAAGAAGAGGACATGAGAGATTACTCAGAAATCCCTATGCCAAATCATATCTTTTTGATAAGCTACGTCATGAAAAAGGTGGTATGTCACATGCGAGCCAACTTAAGCCACATCATCCATGTCCCAAGCTTGTGCTTATATATTCATGAAAGGTTAACGACTAGCCAAAGGAGGCAACACCAAGTGACACAAGAGGGACAAGGCTAATAAACCCATTTCCCCACTAAGTGCAATAAAAAGGCGAGCTAAAAGGATTGGTAAAATGTAGGATAGGGTGAAAATCAATATCACTTAGAGGAATTAAATTCCCCAATAGAGAGAAGCATATGAAACTCCTAAAAAATGTTGGATTTTACAAATCAAAGGATGACATTCATTAGTGGAGTGACCATGACTTCTATGATAGGTGCAGAATGAAGTTTTCTCATAGAATTTCTTATGAGTTCTGGGATGGAGGGTGATCAAGTGATCTTGCAGGAGTCTCAAAAAATACCCTCTTGATCAATGGTAGAAGGTGGTCTAGTGGTTGGAATCAAAGATACATCTTTCTTTGTAGTAGATGTCATACTTACACAAGTTTCTCTAGATTGTGAGATTGTGTTCTCACTATTATAGGAGGAGGGAAAATCTATCAGATTCAAATCATGAGTGTTTTTCGAGATGACATTGAAATTAAGAAAAGGTGTAGTTGTGTATTGCATGGATGGATTATGATCAAGAACACTAGTCTCGAGGTGTTTATGATGGATGACTATTAAAACTGATTTAGGAGTATGTTTTGTGAGACTGTTGATGTGGAGTGAAGGCTTGCTTGTCTTGGTCAAGGGACAATAACCAAGACCATGAGTCATTTGTTATGTGTTAGGCTCCATAGGGTTGTGGATACCTTGTTCTCAAGCATCACATCCTTTTCCACTATATCCAATTTGTTTCATGAGCACATAACCTTTTCCATAAAAGCTTCTTCATTGGTTTTGGATTGGGTGGTGGTTGGTCATAAGATTCATCAAAGGTGATTGTGTATTTTTCTTCTTTGTCTATAGTGGTGGAGGAAAATGCTTTGGAAATATTGTGTTAATTTTGTGTTGACATGATGGTTGGTTGTTCTTTTTTCTTATCTTTCTTTTGTGTGATTATGTATTCACCCATAAACAATGGTGTGAATTATAAGGATCCCCAATCATCACCAAATAATTTAGACACTGATTCCTCATTGTTTTTTTCAATTTCAATAGGGTCTATATTAGATGTTGGATTCAATTTTTTTAGAGGAATTTTAGCACCTTTTTAAAGGTGTAATCAACTTTTAAGCTCAGGTTCTATTTAAACTTGATAAATGCTATTGTTATAGACATATTTCATTATATGATGAAGGGTTGAAGGCACTAAATTCATCTTATGAATCCATGGTATTCCTAAAAGAATATTATACAAAATATCATATGGCATGACATGAATAGGAGTTTTCCAAGTAGCCACCCCAACCATAATAGGTAAAGTAATTATCCCAAGCGGTTGCTTTCTTGTATTTTAAAATCCTCAAATGGATACAAAATTAGGTATTATTTGTGACTTATCAATGCGCAATATATCAAGGAGATTCAAACTACACACATTAAGGGTACAACCATTATCAATAAGGATTCACTTTATCCCTATCCAATTGTATTGAGCAATGATCATGAAAGCTTCATTTTTTTTTGCATTTCCAAAGGGGGAGTTCACTTTGGTGGAAAACAATGTTAGAATTTAGTCCTTGGATCATGGCTACAATGTTAGTTGGTTAAAAATTATAAGGGCTAGGAAATCATTGAAAGGCTTATTGGATCATGTTGTTATGGTTAGGGGAGGCTTGAATAAGGTCCCATAATTAAATTTTAGCAGGATTATTATTTGGTTGTTCAACAAGGTTTTACTCCTTTCCACTAGGAAAACTAGGTAAGATAGGTCTAGGAGGGATAGGATTAGGCAAAGGGAAAGGTGTTGGGGTTGGTTTTGGAAGTTGTAGATTATTTCAAGTGTTATATGTATGAGCAATGTTATTATAACTTAGCTATTGTGATACATTATTCCTACGTGGGTAAAGGACAAGTACGGGTTTGTTTTGAGGTGGAGATATCTATGAAGGGGGGTAAAGGATAAGTTGAGGTTGAATAATGTTAACATCCATTAGAAAGTGGAAGTCTATATAATTATTGTGGTTCATGTCTTACATCATGATAGTGTTCCTAGGAGGAGAGTTTTGATGAGAACTACAAACTAAATTTTCTTGATATTTTAAGGTTGGTTCTCCTAAAAGGACTTCATTACAAGTACGAGGATGATCAATGGTTGAACCTTTTTTGCTCAATAAATTTTTCATAGTTGAAAGGTGACAACTAAGATTCTCATGAATCTCATTGGTTGTGTTTTCTAACATCAAAGAATCTTCCTTACCACTAGGGGAGATACTAGGAGAAAAACAAGTATGATTATCATGAGCATTTACAACGTCATTCCTTTGGTCTCGAGTGTCTTCCAAAATAGAATAGATAGGGGAAGGATCATAAAGAGGGTTGTTGTATACCAACACATATTCATCATTTATAATCTTATCTTCCTCTAAATTATTCTCACAATGAAAATTAGATAAGTTCATGTTTAAGAAAAAGGTTTATGATTTCATTCTCTTGTGCCAAAATATCTTCCCAAAGGGGATAAGGAGAATGACAAAAAAGATCCTCATGATTCTCAATGATTATGTCTTCTTTCGCCAAGATACCTTTCAGATGCAACCTAAAATGGTCACCTAGACTTTGGGCCCCATTTATTTAATTTGTCAACATCAACTTTCTGAATCAATGATTGTCACATTTTCAAATCAAATTTCTTAATCAATTCATAACTATTTCAAATGTTTCAATTTTCCCTAAGGTTTGAATGCTTCATTAATTTTATTTAATCAAAGAAATAAATCCCTTTTAATAAATAAAATAATGTTATTTAATTGAAGTTAATATTACTTAATAAAATGATGCTATTTAATTAAATCTATTTTTAATTAAATAATTTTATTTTATTTTATTAATATTCATTTCTAAATTACATAATCTTATTTTATTTTATTAAAAGAGATATTATCATCTTAAATTAAATAAAATAAATGAAATATCCTCTCAAGAATATCCTGTGATGAAAAAAAAGGAAACAAATCAGTTAAAAGGGAAATAAACTAAAAAAAGAATTCCAATCAAGATTTGTTTCTATTTTTCTATTTATCCCACATTGCTTCTGAATTTGCCTTCAATTCCACTTTTGCCTATAAAATGAGCCCTCTCATTCTCATTTCAAAAAAGAAAGAATCACGAATTTTTACATCAGACTTATGCTGCAAATTTGAATTTTATCATTTGAGATTACATTAGTTTGATTATATAAGCATCTTATTTTTAGAGCATATAGTTTAATATTGCATTTTAGCTTAATCTTCATAGTAAATTAATTTGCAAAATAATTCATTTATGGCATTGCATGTAGATTAAGTTTCATTTCAATAAATTAGTTTGGTTTATTACATTTTACAGTCATTTAGATTAGTTTTCATTGTTGCATTGCAAGAACATGATTCATGGAGATTGGCATTCTTGCTTCTCCTCTTTGAATCTCTCGTTCCGAGATTGTATTTGCAGGGGTAACAGGGTTAATCTGAGGGCCACAACATCAATCCCTGCTCTTCTCGGATAGAGAGCTGTGAATTGATTTGCAAGGACTCATTATTGAGTATCCTTGCATGCAAGGATTCACATAAGTATAACATATTTTCAGTTATACATTTTGGCGCCCACCGTTTTTAATTTTTAGTTTTTAATTTAATTTAGTTTTTAATTTAGTTTTTAAATTTCGTTTTTAAATTTAGTTTTTTTTAGTTTTTAATTTTTAGTTTTTAGTTTAGTTTTTAATTTCGTTTTTAGTTTTGATTCATTAATCCAGCTTCCACTCAGTTGCAGGAAAAACGATTTCTGGGTTTTGTAGCCAGGGTCAAAATCCGATCTGGGTATCTTTCAGTTTTTTGATTTCTTTCACAGATCTGAAGAAAATAGCCGCACAAAAACCGTCGCGCGTCATTTTTCACCTGGCTAAATGTTTAAAAAAAATTATTTTTTTCATCTTCTGCTTGCTGGATCAAAAAACGATTTCTGGGTTTTATTTTTTGCTTCAAAAAATTTCTGGGTTTCTGTTTTTATCTACTCATTATAAACAGATTTTTCAGAAATAAAATTTGAAGATTTTTATGCATGTTTTAATTTAGTTTTTAATTTTTAGTTTTTAATTTAGTTTAGTTTTAATTTTAATTTAGTTTTTAATCTTAATTTAGTTTAATTTTTAGTTAGTTTGGTTTAGACTTTAATTTAGATTTTTAAATTAGATACTTTTTTAGTTTCTAAAATTCAAATTAGATTTTTTTAATTTAAAGTAGATTCTTTAACTTTGTTAATTTAAATTAGATTTTTTTACTTTAGATTTTTTAACTTTATTAATTTAAATTAGAATTATTAATTTAGATTAGAATTTTTTTTAATTTAGATTAGATTTTTTAATTTTATTAATTTAGATTAGTTTTGTTTTAAATTTTTAGTTTAGTATTAGATTAATTTAGTTTAATTTTAGTTTTGTTAACTAATTCCTTTTAGATTAAATTTTGACTAGATTAAATTAGATTTTTTAATTCTAGTTCTTTTAAAATTTTTTTCCAGAGCATAACAGTTTCTGCAGGACGCCAGTCAGAGAACTTGAAACACACTAACGGTTTGATTGCAGGACGCGTGACAAAGACTTGAAAACAAACACTTACGCTTGTCAAAGATCCTATTTAAAAAAATATTGTGTTTGTTTTCCTGCTTTTCAATTCACATAGTCTAATTAGGGCTTCGTTAAAATTCTTAGGAGTTTCGATAGTGAGTAGGGAATTTGGCTCTTTGTTACATGGGGGTGATGACCATGGACAAATCCAGGCTCCTAATGATCTTACTCATATGACGAACTCTTAGGGAGCGGAGCAAGGTAGTGAATCTTTAGCACTTTCACTCGTCAGGGGATTATGCTCTTCTCTCATTGAGAGAATCAGAAACCCAAAAGCGTGTGGATTTGGTGAAGTGAAACTAGCTCGGTGATTAAGGTTGTTTAGCATGTTTGGGTAAAGAGACGGGCTAGAGAAGTATGCTCTTCTCCTTTTGGGAGAATCAGAAAATCAGAAACCCGAATCCGAGCCATGTCCAGTGTCACCTTTAGAGGGCCTGTCGGAAGTTGAACCTCCGAGAACGACCCAAGTGAGTACACACCTATCGCCGGTGATTCCACCTCACTATAATAAAGAACGTCTTGTTGAGTCTAAAGACTCCAAGACCATAGTAACTTCTTTTCCATGACTTGGACGATCATCATGGAAAAGCTATGTTTATTGCACTGAGCGGCGCCGCTCCGAGCCCTGCTTGCGGGGGTGTGTGATTTTCAGGTGTTGGTGTGGCTGCGAGGCCCAAGCTCTGTATCAGAGGCACCGAAGGTTATTGTGAATGGAAGCCAAGTAAAAACCTCTTAGTTAGTTGCCTACCCGGTTCACCTCCGAAAGGAGTCATAATCTTTGCGCAAGGAGGGGGAAGAATCTCTCTGTATGTTGATCATACATAGATTCCCATCATAGGCATACACCTGGACGTTTGGAGGCGGTTGCGACACTGGCCCCTACTACAAGGGTAACCTTTGAACGTACACTGTTGAGTCCTTGGAAACACCAAAAACATGGGCGCCCTCTAGGGGGTGACACGGCTGTGTGAGGTGCACGTATGCGCATAAGCAATGGGGCAAAGGTTTTGACTTCTCACCATTTTCTTTGGTAGGGATAGCTATGTGTTTGTTTTTGAGTCTTAAACATTGTCCAAACATCTTCAAACAAGACTCCCCGATACTATCAAGTTGCTTTGTCCTTGATAGATCTGTTATCGACTACTTTTTGTATCACAACTTGTCTGATTGAAACCTATGTGCTTGATCAAAATCTGTGGATATACTTGCTTAATCTTTGCAAACAAACAACAAACTGAAATACTGAGTTCTTCGATTAAGTGACTTGTCCCAGTTTTAGAGACCTGTTCTGTATTTAGGGTTTATGTGTCGACCTTTTGAATTAGTGATCCTTGATCTCATAAGCGATTTTGCTTAAGATTGGCAAATTAGGAATTGTTCCTGTCAAATAGATAATTTTTTAGACTCTTTGATAACACACTTGGAGAGTGCTAGTAGTCTCCTTGTCCACCCATTTTCATACAATTCAAACTCATTACACTTTGTGTAAGTCATCCTCCTGATCCATATGTGCTAGGGTGTTCACCCAAGAATTGAGCACCTCTGTGGCAGTGTTGGTTTGCACCTATTTGCAACAGTTCTATTTCACCATCTCTCTCGGACAAGAGAAAACTTTTACTATCCTAGTCTGGTATTGACGTTTCTTAGAATTGTCTGTTTACTGAACTCTCCCTTTCATGTCAGTCACAACAAGATATCAAGTGAGCCAAGGAAAGCGACCTCGGATAGTCTTTAACCAACTACCCCCAGTTCAGACTCGTCAAAAGAGAAAGGAAAAGGAACCAATATTTGACCAGTCACCTAGAATTCGGTCCGAAAACTATTTTGACCCAAAGAGCCATTTAGTGACTTGAGTACTCCCTCGGACCTTCCCACTCGGTATGGATATGAGTTATCGTACTCTGAGGAGGGAGAAATATGGATCAAAATCTTGATGATATCTATGAACAACACAGAAACAACATGATATTTGGAAATTCTTCTCATGATGATCAACCTGGTTCACCCCTCATTAATACAAGATATTTGGATGCCCATCAACGGGATGAAAGGTATAAGAGATGAGCTCACCAAGAACAATGGTCACAACACGAAGGCCAAGACAATGAACCTCGCGATGCTCATGTCAATACAACGTATACCAATGACTTGTTCAAACAAGTCTAGACCAAGCTCACCACTTCAACATACCTCAAGGTTCACAAGTGATAGGCTTAGAAGAATTGAACGCGAAAAGAAAGCCTTTCTAGATGAACAAGCTGCAAAGCAAGAAAAGTTTAGACAACTTGAGGAAGAGAGCCAAGCTTTATTGGAAGTACAAAGGAAACTCGCTCAAGAGGAGCAAGATAGGCAGTTAGCCCACCAATTAAACAAACAATACAATACAAGGGGTGCTAACAGTGGACATAATTCTCCTCCCTCCACCCCTTCCAGAACACCAAGAAGTAGAAGGCGGTCAAGCACTCCTTCTAGATCTCCTAGTCCTAGAGGAAGAAGGGCCTCTCAGTATGCTCACTATAGGAGGAAAACTCCTCCCAAAAATTCAAGACCACACTCCCAACATGTACATCCTGGTTCCCAACATGGAGGTGGTAGCTCACATTATGATTTTGATACTCAAGACTTCATGCGAATACAACAAGAGCCTATCTTCCAACAGTATGTGGAGAGGTATTTGGAACAAAACAAAGATAAGTTCTTGGAAAGTCTAATCAACAAGGGTGCCAGAGTCCCTTATAATTTTGATGTGAACAACAAAATACAAAAGCAAAATCCCTCTCAAGAGGAAGAAATCCGCCAAATGAAGCAAATGATGGAGAAAATGATGCAACCTAAGAGCTCATTCTCACTAGACTCAATTTGTCCTAATCCATTCGACAAGAGTGTGAGTATGAAAGATTTTCCAAAGAGGGTGGAATTCCCACAATATGATAAATATGATGGTAGTGGTGATCCACATGACCATGTGCGTCAGTTCTATACTATGAGCTTTGAATTCCATCAGGATGACTCCTATTTGATGAGGTTGTTCCCTAGGAGTCTTAAATGACAAGCAATGGAATGGTTTACCAATATCACTCCTCCTGTCAAGACTTTTAGAGAACTTGTTCATAGATTCATTCAACAATTCGCATATAATTTGCCAAGATCTGTTACTATGTTGGACCTATGCAACTTGAAACAAAATCAAGGGGAACCCTTTGTTACCTTCTTGCAAAGGTGGAGGAGACAATGCTCTCGGTATCCTAGGATGATCCATGAGGATGAAAAGATTGACATACTTGTTAGTAATTTGGTGCCTGAAATGAGACATGAGATCAAAAAGATAGTCTTCACTTCCTTTGATACCATGATTGAAACTGCATGCCGCATTGAGGATGTTCTAAAAGAACAAGGCATTTTGACCAGACATAACAATAATACCAACAATGGTCAACACAACAATAGGGATAAAGGGAAGAACAACAATTGGAACAAAAACAAACAAATTGTCAATGATGGAGTTGTGGATTCTTCCCAATCAAGAGATCAAAGTGTTCTTAATTTGACTAAGGTTGTGCAAGCAATGAAGCTTAATGCACCTCCACAACAAGAAAGTAAACCAAGATATCAGGAAAGGCCCAAAAACCAGAAGCGGCAATTTACCAAATTGGGTGACACATATGAGGATATTCTCAAAACTCTCATTGCTAACAACTTGGCACATCCTCAGGATCCTGCAAAATTTCACATTCCAGATCCTAAGCCACATTGGTGGGATGACAAGGCATTCTGTAAATTTCATAATGGCCCACGGCCATACTGTTGAAAACTGTTGGAAATTAAAACATATCGTCCAAGATTTTATAGAAAGTGGAAAGCTTCAAGTTGATGGCCTAAATACCAATGCTGATCATAAGGATTTTAAGGAACCTTTGCCTAATTACGACAAGGGGGAAACCTCTAAATCACAGAATGGAAAAGCTGCAATCAACTACACCTATACAGCGGCAGAAAATGTGATAAACATGCTTGAAGTTGTGGAGCCAAGTGTTAATATGATAAGGAGTAAAGACCCGCATGGTTATGACTCTCCCCCTATTTTTGACAACCAACCTGTTGTGGTGCTGAGAGGTCCTCATTCTAGGTTATCTTCCCAAGCCCTTAATGCTGTTACCAGGAGTCAAGCCCCTATTATTCTCAGAGGGCCTAGTTTAGGTCCATCCAACAAATCCAAGCAAGTGGCATCCAAGAATGTCACTATAAAGTCCGCCACTGCTCTCAAACCAAACTACAATCTTGTAGATCAGTTATAGAAAACTCCAGCACATATCTCAATCTTAGAGCTTCTAGAGTTGTCCCCTAGGCATAAGCAGATCCTTGAGGACGCTTTGCGCACATCAAATGTCCCCAACAACATTGATATAGACCAATTCCAAGGCATGGTGAATCACATTACTAGCCCACATTACCTTTCTTTCTCTGAAGATGATGACAAATCCCTAAGCCATCCACACAATCTTGCCCTTCACATTGAAGTCATGATTCATAAAACCCGTGTCAGGCGCGTGTTGATTGATGGAGGTGCTGGGTTAAATATCTGTACTTTGAATTTGTTAAAAACTTTGGGCTATTCAGAGCAAGTGATCGACACTAGAAAGAAGATCACCATAAAGGCCTATGATGAGGCAGAACGAAGTTCTAAGGGATTGGTTGTCCTTCCTGTCAGGATTGGCCCAGTTGAAAAAGATATCTTGTTTCAAATTGTTGATATTGGACCCCTTGCATACAACATTTTACTGGGTAGACCATGGATTCATGATATGCAGGCAGTGTCGTCTACCTACCACCAGTGTGTTAAGTTCCCCTACAATGGAACAAAAATTTGCATACCAGGGGATAACACCTTATCAATTAACTCAATCTCAGCTAATGTTCATGTCCCTCTTAACCGAGCAGCAGAGGATTATGAAACAACTTTAGTAGACTGTCAAAACAAATTTAAGTCAGTAGACCTTGGCATGGGGGTATCAACTTGACTCTTTTGCAAAGATGCTTGTTTCCCCTAGGACATATGGAAAGCCTTCACAGGAGATGAAACCATCATCTTCAGCAATGACAATATTTGACAAGTTTGTTGAATCCTCAGTACCAATACAAGATGAAAAAGAGGAAGTAGCTGTTCGAGATTGGATATACAAAGAGGAGAAATACCAGCACAATGAAAATTTCTCCCCCTCTCCTAAGTCCTATGGGAGAGGATATACTTTTGTCAAGAAGATGGGTTATCCAGGATATGGCCCTCTTAGTCACAGGTTAGATGCTAGAGCCGAACCACTCAATCATGATCTTTTTGCATGTAAGTCTAAGAAACCGGTTGGCCTAGGCTTTATGAACAACAATAAATGCACTGTCCCCATTTCTGATAGGCGGGATAGTAAAGATGACACAGAATATGTACCAGATTTGACCAATCAACAAGACATAACAGATGATTGGATACCTTCAACAAATCTCCTTTGGGAAGATTTAAGAGATTTAATAATTGATAGTCCTCCTATCTCATTTGCAATAGATAGTGACTGTATGAATGCAAGATTGACTATGGATAATGTCTCTATCCCAGCTGCAATGGATGGTGATAATTCAGATAATTTTGTGATTGAGCAAATTGCTAGAGGAGAGGAGCCTCTTCCAAATCTTTAGGCTTCTACATCACGAGGCTCCAACAATAATTCAGAAATAGACTCTCATGAGTTTGAATGGGATTCACTCTCAGATGCAATAGTTGACTTGGATATGGATGTTGTCCATGCTTATAGTTCTCAACTTGATGTAACTGACGAGTCATGTGTTAGATTAGAAGATTGGAACCCACATGTCATTAGTAGACGATTCTTCGCTTGCTAGGATAAATTCTGATTTAGACACTTTGGGAAACTTGTGATTCCAATTCTGATCACGAGAGATGACTTCACCTATCCTTAATCTTGAACCCGGTCATTAACCTACCCCTTGTTCACCCCAACCTTATTGATTGGTCTCAGCGGTACCAAAGAGCCTCAACTCTTGACATTTCACAATGACTATGAGATCACACATATCTAAATGCCATTGAACCTGTAGTCTCTTCCACCAGTGAACCGGCTACCAGTATGATAGAACCTAACATCAAGTACCTTAGTCACAAGATAAAAGAAAAGAAAAAAAGAATAAGAGTTATGATGGCGAAAACCACTATGTGGCGGTGTCAGAACCAAAAAAAGTAAAAATAAAAGACGTATCCAAAGGTGAAAACCTCCCAGAGGCACCTACGGATGAGGTACTTGATAGTCTCCCAAGCTATTTCCAGGACAGATCATCAGTATTGGTTGAACCTACAAAAGCTGTTAATTTGGGCACAGAGGAAGTTTCAAAAATTGTACACTTGGCTAAATCTTTATCACCTGAAGAAAAGAAAGCTTATACTAAGTTCCTCCAAAAGAAGGAAATTAACTTTGCATGGACATACTTAGACATGCCAGGGTTGGACACTAATCTCATTATGCATAATTTATCCATAGCTCCAGGTGTGAAACCAGTCAAACAGAAGTTGAGAAAAATGCACCCTCATATAGCTCTTTTAGTGAAAGCTGAATTAGAAAAGCTCCTTGGTGCAGGATTCATTAGAGCCATAGACTATGCTGATTGGATTTCCAACATTGTACCTGTTTCTAAACCTGATAAAACCATTCGAATCTGCACAGACTTTAGAGATCTTAACAGAGCATGCCCAAAGGATGATTTCCCACTTCCTAACATAGACATGATAGTGGACATGACAGCAGGATATGAGATCTATTCTTTGATGGATGGTTTTTCTGGGTATAATCAGATCAAGATAGCTCCTGAGGATCAAGAAAAGACTGCATTCACATGTGCCTGGGGTACTTATTGTTGGAATGTCATACCCTTTGGATTGAAAAATGCAGGAGCTACTTACCAAAGAGCTATGACAACCATCTTCCATGACATGATGCATAAGAATATGGAAGATTATGTGGATGACACCCTGGCTAAGTCTAAGAGAAGAGGAACACATTTGGCTGATTTAGAAGTGATTCTAGATTGCATGGAACAATTTCAACTAAGATTAAACCCAAAAAGTGTGCATTTGGTGTTACTTCTGGCAAATTATTAGGATTCATCATTTCAGCTAAAGGAATAGAAGTGGACCCTGAAAAGGTTCAAGCCATTATAAACATGCCACCTCCCAAAAATGTTAGCCAAATGAGGAGTCTTCAAGGGCGCCTTCAATCCATAAGGAGGTTTATTTCACAATTGGCAGATAGAGCACAACCTTTCAACAAAAATTTGCATAAAGGTGTTCAATGTGTTTGGAATGAGGATTGCCAAAAGAGCATGGATCAAATTAAAGAATACTTGGCAAATCCTCCCATTTTAATGCCTCCCATTCTAGGAAAACCTCTCATTTTATATGTCTCAGCTACTAAATCTTCACTGGGGGCATTATTGGCTCAATTAGATGAACAAGGGAAAGAAAGGGCCATATATTATATTAGTCGCACTCTTGTTTCTTATGAGGGTAATTATACTAGTATTGAAAAAGCTTGCCTCGCAGTAGTGTTTTCTTCTCAAAAATTGCGACACTATATGCTCGCGCACACCATACACCTCATAGCAAAAATTGATCCTCTCAAATACTTGCTCGGTAAAGCTGCTCTCACGGGTAGACTTGCTAAATGGATGATGATTCTTTCTAAATTTGACATAGAGTATATTGAGCGCAAAGCAATCAAAGGCCAAGCTATTGCAGATCAACTGGCTAATTTTCCTATTCAAGATAATATGCCCATTCAAGTCAACTTTCCAGATGAGTATCTTATGTACATGACTGAAAGATCCTGGAAACTATTCTTTGATGGTTCATGCATGCAAAATGGTTCTGGAGCTGGTGTGTTGTTTGTTTCTCCTCATGGGTATACTATTCCTAAATCTTACAAGTTACTCTTTCCATGCACAAACAACATAGCCGAGTATGAGGCTTTGACAAATGGACTAAAAATGGCTATAGAGTGGAATATCACAGAACTACATATCTATGGGGATTCTCAGCTGATCATCAACCAAGTCAATGAACAATACCAAACAAAAGATGACAAGTTGGTACCTTACAAAAAAATGGTTGATTCATTAAGACGGTATTTTACTTTTTTCACCTTTCAGCAAATCCCTAGGGCTGAGAACAAAGCAGTTGATGCTATGGCCACCCTTGCTTCACTTCTTCAGTTAGAGGAACATGAGTCCAGATATGAATTCCTGGTGGAAGAGCTACGATATCCCATATTTGACTCACCCAAAAGCCATGTCATTTGTACCCTTGTCAATCATGAATCCTCCCGCTATGGTGCTATTTACTCATATCTTCGTGATGGCATCATCCCCGATACATTTAACCGATCCGAAAGAAGAAACCTTATCCGCAACGCCTCTCACCATTCCCTCATCTCTGGTGATTTGTATAGGAGGGGTCTAGATGGAACACTTCTTAGGTGCTTAGAAAAGGAGGAATCTGATCAAGCGCTAGTTGACATCCACGAGGGCATATGTGGAGGACATTCTAATGGTCTTTCCATGGCTAGAAGGTTGCTTAGAGCAGGTACTATTGGCCTACGATGTAGATAGATGCAGTAGCATTTGCTAAGTCTTGTGAAAAATGTCAGAAACATGGACACCTGATACATGCTCCAGGTAGGGAGCTAATTCCTTCTATATCTCACTGGCCATTTCAGCGATGGGCCTTTGATCTTGTTGGGCAGATTCATCCCAACTCATCAGGTGGGCATAAGTTCATTATCACTGCTACTGACTACTTCACAAAATGGGTAGAGGCTGCTCCACTTTCTATTGCCTCAGGCAAGACAGTGTCTTTATTTATTTTAAACCATATCATCTGTCGATATGGAGTGCCATCTGAGATCATCAATCGGACAATGGACGCCAATTCAAAACAAGGACTTAAAGAATCTCCCCGCCAAAGATTCAAGATAAAGCAACATTGGTCCTCCATTTACTTCCTCTACAAGGAAATGTCAGCAGAGTTTCAAACAAAACCATTCTCAAGATTTTGTACGTATCAGCTCATAAGAACGAGATTGGTGCACTCCATAGATAACCGCCCTGTGGGCCTATAGAATGAGTATTCGTACTCCAACTGGGGCTACTCCTTTTGCCCTCACATACGGCGTTGAAGCAGTGTTACCTTTAGAGGTTGAGATTCCATCACTTCGGGTCTCTCTCAAAGGTCTAGTTACAGATGAAGACTATCGCGCCATGAGATTGCAAGAATTAGAACTTCTTGATGAGAAGCGTAAAGTATCATTTGACTATATGAGGGTCTATCAAAAGAGGATGTCCAAAGCCTTCAACAAAAAGGTTCGCCCTAGAGAATTCCAAGTAGGAGATCTTGTCCTGCGAGAGAATCCTAAGAACCAACAGAACCGAGAACAGAAGGGCAAATTCGAACCTAATTGGCTTGGGCCCTACATCATCACAGCAGCTTTTGGCACAGGTGCCTATCTACTATCTACTGAAGAGGGGGAGCAGCTCCCTGAGCCTATCAATGTTTTGCACCTGAAGAAGTTCTATTCTTGATGCCCGTTCTGTCTGGGGGCATCCTTTGTATATAATTATGACCCTAAAAAAAGTTCCAAAAAAATTGATATATGATACTGAAAAAATTACAAAAAAAAAATTGATATATTGTCAAAAAATCCAAAAAAAATTCAAATATGAAAAAAATAGCAAAAAAAAAATATAAAAATGAAAAATACAAAAAAAAAAAAAAAAAAAAAAAAAAATTCCTTCCCAAGTGGTGAAAACCTCGAAACAAAGGCTACTTGAGGCCTTTTGCATCCCTATTTCTTAGCATTTACCCTACACTTAGCCTTTCTCCATCATGCCTTGTCCTTATTGCCTTGGTTTGGAATTGGTCTTTGTCTTTGTCTAGGGGCATCACTGTGTTAGCTTTGGTCTCTTGGATATGCTTGTCTTTAGGACACCTCACAAACGGTGTTTTTCAACACTAACCCAACTGTTGTTTTCAACACAACCCCTGACATCGTGTGTTTTTCAACACTTATCAGTTTGGTCTTATCCAGTTCGGTCATGTGATCTTACCTACTTGCAAGCATTCGATCCTTATCCTCGAAACTCAGTATTAGTTTACACACTTAAAATTTTTTAATTGCAACACTTAATGCTTGAGATATGCCATGATCTTTTCTTTGTGTGCTGACTGATATTGATTTTTGTTGAGTGTCCTTGTCTAATAAGTCTCTCCGTGATGCATAGCTAGAGGACTTGGGGCATGGGGCATGCTTTTATTTGCTTTCTGCTTGTGGGTGTTGTCTTGAACCTCTTCAGTGTCTCTTGTTGTCTCCTTGACACACTTAAGAGATTTATGGCATCATCCTTGAATGTTTTTGCACAACCATTCTCATGGTAATCTTGGCGCTTATGTCTTGATGCGAGCATGGTTTTGCTACATTAAATTGGGTAAGCTAACATTGTAGTCATCTTGACCTTCATGTCTTTGATGCTCATGTTAGAATCTTTCCACATTCCAAGCTAATATAAATCACATTCATATCTTCATAGTTGTGTTTGTGACTAGTGATGATTGTGTGATTGTCCGATGTCCGGTAATAATGGCCCAATGATGAAAATAAGTTCTCTTACATTCTCTAATGAATGATAAACACACAAAAACCTATGTTACCCTATTGCAAGTACACCTTTGCATTTTCATGTAGCTTGCATTATTTAGACTTCATGTTAATTTGCACTTTTAGGCTGTATTATGGGTTTGAGAGGGTTTCCTTCATCTTTCTTGTGGATTTTTCATCAACTATGATCACGTTCTTCATTTCCTTATCTTCTTTCGTGATCTCAATTGAAATTCATTGATTTTGATGCATCCCTCTTATTGAGGCGGCATTCTCTTCCTTCTCTATTTCTTTCTTCCATTTCTTCCAAACTTCTATCTTCCATCTCGGGATTTCAATTCCCACTTCTTCTAATTCAACCTTAGGGCATAATTTTTCTTGTTGATCTACTCCCAGCCCTGATTCTTATATTTTTCATCTTACATCAAGAACCTTATCTTTTGTTTGATTTGATCAAATTTTTCAATTTATTATTTCTCCTTATCTCATTTCCTTCATTTCGATCACAAGGACTTCATCAACACTTCAACTTGATTCAACTCTTTATCAATTTATCATTTTGTTTCTCTTGGGGCAACCTTGCTTGAGATTCTTATCTCTCACTTGATGTGATCCCTAATCAATTCTCATGTTCAAAGGCCTTTTTGAGCTTATAGTGTTTCTGTCCGCATGTGATCCCGAGTCGACCTCACATCTGAGTTGTTTTGTGATCCCAAATCGATCTCACATTGCAACTTCATTCTTTGACTGCATGTGATCCCGAGTCGACCTCACATTAGTCAAAGAGGGGCAAATGTATACAACCTAAAATGGTCACCTAGACTTTGGGCCCCATTTATTTAATTTGTCAACATCAACTTTCTGAATCAATGATTGTCACATTTTCAAATCAAATTTCTTAATCAATTCATAACTATTTCAAATGTTTCAATTTTCCCTAAGGTTTGAATAAGTTTTATTAATTTTATTTTAATCAAAAGAAATAAATCCCTTTAATAAATAAAATAATGTTATTTAATTGAAGTTATATTACTTAAATAAATGTGATGCTATTTAATTAAATCTATTTTTAATTAAATAATTTTATTTTATTTTATTAATATTCATTTAAATTATATAATCTTATTTTATTTTATTAAAAAGAGATATTATCATCTAAATTAAATAAAATAAATGAAATATCCTCTCAAGAATATCCCGTGGATGAAAAAAAAAAGGGAAACAAATCACAAAGGGAAATAAACTAAAAAAAGAATTCCAATCAAGATTTGTTTCTATTTTCTATTTATCCCACATTGTTTCCGACTTCCATTTCAATTCCACTTCTTTGCCTATAAATGAGCCTCCTCTCATTCTCATTTCAAAAAGAGAATCAACACTTTTACATCGTGACTTATGATGCAAATTTGAATTTTATCATTTGAGATTACATTAGTTGGATTATATACATCTTTATTTTTAGAGCATATAGTTTAATATTGCATTTTAGCTTAATCTTCATAGTAAATTAATCTGCAAAATAATTCATTTATGGCATTGCATGTAGATTAAGTTTCATTTCAATAAATTAGTTTGGTTTATTACATTTTACAGTCATTTAGATTAGTTTTCATTGTTGCATTGCAAGAACAGGATTCATGGAGATTGGCATTCTTGCTTCTCCTCTTTGAATCTCTCGTTCCGAGATTGTATTTGCAGGGGTAACAGGGTTAATCTGAGGGCCACAACATCAATCTCTGCTCTTCTCGGATAGAGAGCTGTGAATTGATTTGCAAAGACTCATTATTGAGTATCCTTGCATGTAAGGATTCACAAGTATAACATTTTCAGCCATACACCTTCATCACTAAAAGGAGAGGTATTCGGAGAAGAAAAATTATTATCATCATTAGTATCTATGTTTGTATGCTCTTCTATCACATTATCCACACAAATAGGGGAGATAGGAGAGGGTGTGAGTTTAAGGTTAACATTGTCATTTTCACTCTTGTGTGCTAAGAGACTCTCATAACTAGGACATGCATTGAATGAATGATGATCATGCTTATTGAATAAATTTTTCTTTACAAATTTGGAGAAGATTGAAACTAAAATTTTGAAAGAACAATCTATACTAACTAA
>VDFB02104945.1:0-50512 GCA_007258455.2 Sequoia sempervirens | reverse complement strand
TCTCCCCATATATTAACTAAGAAGCCATGCAAGCATATAATAGTATATGTTGGTAAAACTATAATAGATTTTTATTAAACTATAAGTACACTTATCTTTCTAATGTCAAGCCTTCTTATAAAAATAGTGTTTTATTAAACTATAAGTAGATTATTGTCACCACTCTTCATTCAACATGAAATGCCAAATGTAGCAATTGTTTTGTTTCTTTTGTCAAGTTTCATTAACCAAGCTATTTACTAGGTTGAATAAAGTTGTGTTATGACCCTTTGTCTCTTTAAAATAATTAGACAATATTAGCTAGATCAGGAAGGGGAGAAAACTAACCTCCTTCAAAATAGGGGTAGTTGTCAGTTTGTTGGTTTTCTTTGTATACTATATACTTAGTTCCTCTAGGATAAATAAGTCACTTTAGATCATTTTCTTAGTTGAGTATCCTAACTAATATAGAGTAAGCTTTTCATTTTAATTGACTACTACATAATAGTTTATGTGTTGAAAAAATTATGTTTCCATTCTTTGTAGTTTTTACATTGGAATAAAAATCATATTTAGTTTCATGCCAATATACTTCTTTCATAAAGATAGTTGTTTGAAATAAGTGCTTCATAACTCATCTAATCAAATCATAATTAACCTATCAAAAAGGTAATAGGAATTTTCTAAAGAAAAGAAAATTTGACCCAATCATAAGTGTATGGCCTTCGCAGAAAGGAGTGATCCACCTTAGCAAAAACAACTACTTGATTTAGACCTAGTAGGTTCAACTCAACCAATCTATCAACCTACCTTTAAGAGGCTTCCAACCAGTTTAGAATGACCAATTTAAAAATCCAAACAACTCTCGTAACCCCATACAAGAACAAGCCAGATTTCACTTCAAATCCCTCGTAAAACCCGAGTTTTTCCCACACCGCAAACCTGAAACCTATTGCTTACACCATTTATTGCCAAATATGGCCCATGGAAAGTACAAGTGATTTTGCAAATTTTATAGTGATTTTGCACTCGTTGATTCCCTAAAGAAAACCTTATCTTGAGTATAATCCATCATAGTCACATATGATCACATCATTCTTGACCATTTGATATCATGAAAAACCTCCAAAATCTAGTATTCAAATAACCCATATTAGCAAGAATTTGTGCAAGTCTCTCTGATTCATAAATCATTATATTCTCATTTTTAGCATATCAGTGAAAGAATAGAAATGTCACATCGATCATATTACATAAGAAGATACACATCAGGATGACACGGTCCATGGTCTCACCGATAAAAATTTTCGTTGGCAAGACAAGTTCAATCGGGGTGAAATGAAAAGGTCATACCGAGCATATAGGTCTCACTAATGAAGTTCCATCAGAAAGAAACCTCTCTTGTCTTACCAATCAAAGCACAAGGAGTTGTATCAGAAGGAGTCTTGGCGACATGAGATCGAAGGAATAATCATCGGGGAGACTTATAACATTGCGTAAATTACTGAATGTCTTAGCGATACACCATGTCTTGCCGATGAAGACACAAACATATCAAGATAGTCGTCGGGGTGACTCTTGGCGACATTTATATGAATCAGATGGATAGATTATGTGATATCGGCATAATGTCTCCCTGACCAAAAGAATGTTTAATGAACGTTAGTCAAGCCTGAATAAAATGATCACCCAAATTTTGAATTGTCTTTCCAATAAAACATTTGATGTGACAGTGGGTAAATTCGAAGATCACCTACGCTCGTGTTCAAAGCTAGGATTACTAAATAAGACATATCGGGGAGATTGGGTTATGGTCTCATCGATGAAGGGAATCTATCAGCAAGACAAGTCATTGGTGTGACATTGGATCTGTCTTGCTAATGGAAGTCATCGGCAAGACATGGACTATTGGAGTTAGTTTTCTATCCTGTGTCGATGATTGATCTCTCACCGATGGGTTGGCTTCGGTGGTCATCACCAAGAGTCTCCACGATGACATGGTGTAGGTCTATTTAAAACTCCAGCAGAGGTCAAATCGGTGTGACATTGGATCTGTCTTGTCGATGAAAGTCATCGACAAGACACGAACTATCAGAGTGAGTTTTCTATCATGTGTAGATGATTGATCTCTCACCGATGGGTTGGCTTTGGTGGTCATCGCCAAGAGTCTCTGCGATGACATGGTGTAGGTCTATTTAAAACTCTTGAAGAGGTCAGATCGGTGTGGCATTAGATATGTCTTGTCGATGGAAGTAATCGGCAAGACATGAAATATCGGAGTGAGTTTTCTATCCTGTGTCGATGACTGATCTCTCACCGATGGGTTGCCTTTGGTGGTCATCACCAAGAGTCTCACCGATGAAGTTTCATTGGTGAGACCATCATTTCTTTCACTGACAGGAGCATTGGGAATATATCGGCGAGACATGTGCCATCGGTGTAAATCCTGAATGTTCAGCCGACCCGCTAAGTTACACCAACAAGAGGATATCGGCAGGAGTTATGGCGACATATTCAAAACCAAAAGAAAAGTTATCGGCGAGACTTATAACATCAGAGGAACCACTGAATGTGTTAGCAATACTAAAAGTCAAGCCGATGAAGAAACAAATGAACCAAAATGATTGTCGGGGTGACTTTTGGCGATGTATATGGGACAAATGTTAACATCGGTCAGATGTGTAGTGTTACCTCGATCAACAGAGTATTCAGTGAACGTTGGTTGGGGTCTAATGTATAGATTGACCAAAGTTTGAAGGTGTCCTTCTGACCAGTTCATTTGATGTGACAGTAAGGAATTCAAAAATATCTTGCATTCGTGCCTGGAGTTAAAACATTAATGGCGCCACGAAGTACAAGTAATTTCATAAATTGAAAGGAAATCGTTGCAAAATGAACATTATTACAAATTAGTAATGAAGGAAATGAGGAGACAAACAAAGGGCCAAAGAATTGTTTCAGTTAAAAGACCTCAATCAAAACCAATAAGTCCTCTGCATTTTAACCTTTTCATTTCTACAATTTTAAGTGAGTAATATGGAAGGCACCAGCTCAGGGAAGTTGAAAGGTAGAAAACAAAGTGAGAGCAATCACCCTAAGAGTAAGAAGCAGAAAGTTGAGTCTGGAATTGAGCCGAAGGGTGTTGAACGAAAGCTGAATCAAGATTTAATTGACCAATTGCCTGGCTCTGGGTCTAGAGGTAGGCGCTCAGCACAACTGAGGGTGGAAGTGGATAAATTGGATGACAAGTGCAAGCACATAGGAGATATTTGGACCCCAATAAGAGGCTATGAATTGTTTAGATTCCACTTTCAACGAAGAGATTGTTTTGAGCCAGTTTGTAATCCATGGCGTCTAAATTTGTGAAAAATGGTTTGCCCTAATGTGTTTGTCAATATAGAGCTGGTAAAATTGTTGGCCACCCACTATGACTCAAAACTTAAGGCCATATGTGGACCATCTGGGAAACCGTTCGTATACATATCAGAGGCTTCAATATGTGAGGTTTTTAAGTTGGAAGGGTGGTGTAATGAGAAAATTGTGAAAGAAGAGTTGGAAAAGGAGTTTGGAGAATGGACACCACTTACAAGGGTTGGAGGTTGCCCTTACATAGAATTAAAAAATATGGTAAAACTGTCCCACTTGACGATGGTGATGGGCCTCCATTCCATGTGGACTTATTCAAGCCCTATATGAGATATACCTATTTCTCGGTAGGACAAGTGTTGGGTATGGAAGTTTCTGAATATATGTCCATTGTTCCCATGGTAATTACAGCTAACATTCAATGTCATAATTCTAGGTTATTTGACTATGCTTCATTTGTCTCCAAGGAGCTTGACTTAGCATTGGTGGCAATCAAGAATAAATTCCTTGTTCTGCACCTTAGGAATTATTCTCTTTTAATGCATCTAGTATTGTACTTCGGACAAGAGTTAGGGATTTGGCCAAAAAATTTGAAGGTTTCATAGTTTGATAAAGAGGGAAAATTGTTACCCATTCAATTGTGGACTGCCATTTGGGACAGTAGGTTTGCTAATTCCAGTTTCCTATATTTTGAAGAATATTTTGTAAAGCCAGTATATGAATTCTACAGTCATCCTTGTGTGCACTCATTGTTTGATGAAATAAAACACTTCCTCAGATCTAAGGACTTTAATGGACCAATTGATCACAATTGGGGAGACTGGTATTGCTTGGAAGATGCTACTATGATAAGGGTGTTTGGTTTTGAGGATTCTCCATTCATTTTGCCTAAAAAAGTTTCAGATAGGATTGCATATTTGGAAATTGTAAGACAAATGGATTTTTCTAGTTTCATGAATTTTGGTTCATTCGGAAAATAGGAATTTATGCCTAGTACTCTATGCTTTGGTGATTTTACTGTGCTTGCAAAGGAAGGATATGATTTGATACTTGACAAATTAATACAGTATAATATGAATAAGGGTCCACCAAGAGAAGGTTTTGATCCAAAGGGATATATCAATTCTGCCAAACAAAGGATAAACTTTGGACGATATGATCATGTGCCTTATCAGTTTGATGACATGATTAGAAATTTGGAGGTAGAGGAAGCAAAGAGAGTGGTGGAGGAATACAACCAAGGTTTGTCGGATACAGGGTTCCCTTTTTCTGGAGTAGAGGAAACTGGAGAAGATATGCCACGAGACCTACCCAGTAGGATTTCCAGATTAAAAACTCAAGATTACAACTACCCTCCTAGAGAACTAAGTGTTGAAGAGAGCCAAGATACAAACACCAAATAGATGGCATGTAGGTCATTTGTAGCAGACAATGAATTTGTGAATTCTTCAAAATTTAGATCTTTCTTGTATAAGCAAAAGGGCAAGGAGATAAGGGAGATAGTTGATAGTATTACACCAAGCAATGAGGAGCAGCTACTAAATAATTTGAAATTAACTGTGGATAGAGAAATGGCTAATATGACCCCCGAAAAAGGAAGGAAAATGTTAGAGGATGCTGGAGTTATGATCTTTCTAGGGCTCAATTTAAATTCTACATTGGTGTTTGATAGCTTCTTATAGGATAATAGTGCCAAAAACAAGCTTAGTCCGGAGGGGGTGACAGAAATATATGTTGGATCCAAATATAACCCGGATGAAGGATCACTCATGATATGGGCCTTGTATCCACCTCATAGAAAGTCAGTGGTGATTGATACTGAGAAAGCATTTGGACATGTCATGACTCTGAAGGTTGGAGAGGTAGATCCTATGGTGACTGCAAACATTGGGATTAATGTGGAAAAACTGAATAAAGCCCAAATACAAATGTTGATAAAAGATAAGGAAATGTACAAAATGAATAATGAAAGGATCATGAGAGAAAATGATCATTTGAAGGACATGCTAGGAGTCACAATGCAGGGACCTCTTAAATTAATAACACATGGTGAAAACTCACATGAGGTAAAAGATCATTGGGAGGAGTCAACTGCATATTCACAAGGTAAATATGATACACTCGCTGCAATAATCAGAAAAAGGCAGGCCAACTTAATGATTTGGTTGAATAAGCTATGGGGAGCATATTCAAAGAACCATGTTACAGGGTAGGAACACAAGAGAATTGATGGAAGGATTGAAGAAAAGTTTTGAGAATTAAATGAAAGAGATGTTTCTGATAATGTGGCCATTGGTATGGGTAACCAAATTATAAAGAGACACAAGGACTATTAGGAGGAACTGCGAGAAGATGCAAAGGGGTTGTTGATGTTACGAATATGGGACTGCCTACACTATTTGAAGATGGAGAAAAGTTGAAAGAGAAAGCCAAGTGGATCGAAGAATGTGAATTGATGCTGTAGAGAATTCTGGAAAATGCTACAGGGAAGGATTCGACATTGGACGAGAGCTGCAAGCACAACGAAAGGATGATAAAGGTGGAGATATCAGCCAGGAATGCATTAGGAGATGTCGATACTCATGAATGGCAGGATTATCTAGATCATTTATCAAATGTTCATCTATGGCTAAATAGAACCTAATCTCTTGTTTTAATTAGTTAAGTAAAATAGAACATTTGTGAAGGGACGTGTCCCTTCCAAGTTTTGATGTATTTATATTTGTTCCATAGTAATGCAACAGATATAGGTATTAGGGGATATTCAGTAGATAACTTTCTAGCAAAATGCTTTCATATACAGAGACTCAGATGAATGTATTTTGATGGATTAAATGAAGATATCTAAGTTATGGATTAAAATTTTGGTATCAGTTGTTTGTTAAATTTATGCAGTTATTTGATTATCTCCATTCTAATTCTTCTCTATTTTTTAAATTGATATAACAATTTTATACTCAGTTTATCATTGTACATTTTCTATATATGTGTAATCTGGTTAACCGGTTCTCTCAAGTAGGGATTAAAATCTTTTAATCAATCACAACAATTGGGAAGTGTTAGTTGGATTAATAAGAAGAATCACATAACTAGAATTGCCATTCTATCCCAAGAAGAGTTTGTCAATTATTCACTTGCACGTTTACACAAGTTGTAAACAGTTTTTGTGCCTGACAGTTTGAATTATTTCCATTATTGAAATCCACATTTGCAGATATTCATTAGACTCGATATACCCAATAAGGCATTGGTCTCCCCTTGTATTATTTTCTAATTTTCATTATTCTTATTTATTTTACAATTACATTTACAAATACACATACATATGCATTTATTGTTTTCATTAATTTCTCATGTAGTTTAATAGTTTGATCAATTTCATATTATATGTGTTGAAGACTTTAAAATTTCAATTACATTAATTTATGGATATGTTGTATCTATAACACTACAAAACCATATGCTCTTTGCATTTACACTTGCATTTAGAAATACACATTTATATACATAAATATAGATTTCTTTAATGATATGTTGATAATTGAATAACTATGGGATCTTACACCAAGTAGATTCATGATTTGGAAGTATACTCAGTGAGGCATTTTAAGATGATTGACTTAGATTTGTTACATTTTTTCCTTCGTTTAGAAATTTTATAGTCTACCAAAGCAATTTTTTTAATTAATCCAAATATGCTCTAGGCATTATTTGATGCTTCAACATAGAAAATCCAAGTTCACACCAACTCCTTTTTAATTTGGATTCAATCATTCTACCATGATTTCTTCTCCTACAATTGATTGTACACTACAAAACCATATGCTCTTTGCATTTACACTTGCATTTAGAAATGCACATTTATATACATAAATATAGACTTCTTTAATGATATGTTGCATTTATTGTTCTAGGAGAGCATCCAGTAAGTGCATTTACATTTACATTTAAAAATATAAATACATACATACATACATATTTATGCATCCTACGCCCTATTCATGCATCCTACAATTACAACAGCACACAAGCTACAGTAATCACAAAAATGTAAGAGCCCCTTTATATCATGTTTGGACTATAAAACCCTCAAAAATAGGGTAACCGGACTGTATGCAAAGAAATGAAGCTTCCTAACTCAAATCATCGCCTTAAGCCCTCAAATCATATTCAAATCAAAGCTAACACATATCTTCACAACATGGAATTGATTTCACATCAAAATATGGCTACATGTGACCGTACAGTGCTGCATAACAGGAAAAATATAGAAATTTTGAAGAAAAACACAGATTTTCAAATGTCAAGAGCTTGTATTTGAAATCCTCAACCATCAACAACCATTGCAATGATCACTTTATGCCTTTTAAAGGCCTTTAAACCTCAACCACTGAACAACCACCTCTACAACTCACTTTTTAATCTTTTATGATCACATGAAACATAAAACACACTAATTTCAAGGTTGTTAACATCACTATTGAAATGTTTTAATTTTTTGACCTTTCAAACATTAAAAGTACATCATTAAATTAATTATGTAATGGAATAAAATTAAAAACATCATGAATTAATTACGTAACCACATAAGTCAAATATAATTCTATCAAGAAATTAATATCAAATAGATAATATAATCACATAACTTATACATTTCAATGTCATTGATCTTCTTCTTCATCCAACTCTTTGTCTATATCATCCGATCCAGATTCGACATTGTAAGATTGGTATATCATCATCATCATTGATATCAGTTTCGATAATGTCATCATCCACACAGATATCATCTTCATGAACATTAACTCCTACATCATCATGATCTAGTTCCTCCTCTTCGACATCTTCATCAGGGACATTATCAACTAACTGTTGATCCTGATCATCATCTACATCATCTTCTATATCTTTGGTATCTTCTTCTTCCACCACATTATACTTTACCAGCCTTCCTCTTGGATCATGTCTAACAACAAATGACCAACCCGATTTACCTGGAACCTCTGAGTAAAATACCTGCTCACATTGGTTTAGAAGAACATAGGGCTCATTTCCAGCTCGCTCGATCAACCTTGTATTAACCATGGTAAATCCATTATCATGTTCAATAATAGTTCTCTCGTGATCATTTTCATTCAATCGTAGCCTGTACCATAGAACTACGAATAAAACTAATCTGAAGGACTTAAAGTCACACTCAAGTATCTCATCCAAAATCCCATAATATCGATTTTCTGAGACTTCTGGATGTATGTCGCTTCTAGATGAAACATTAGTCACCTGAAAGACTGGAGTTATACCATAATCACAAGTTTTCTTCGTGTCATCCAACTTTTTGATTCAAAATTTACAACCATTGCACAACATAGCCTTGTGGTGTTTCACCTGCAATATGTCAAACATGTAAAAATTATTGCAATATCGTCAGTTGATAAACATATTTATTCTTGGGTGAATGTATGCAAAGAAAATAATCTCAACATATATATATACATTAATATAATTGAAAATAATTAAATAATATGGGTGATTAATATATTTATACGTACCTATTTATCTCTTAAACCATATGCTAAATCAATTTCCCTTTGTGTAACATTGGAATCTCCATTACGATGAACTTCTTTAACCAATGAAGCCACACCTTCCCATGTTAATGAGCGACCAAATTGTTGACATTGTTCAATCCATACCATCATCCAATCAAGATTTTTGTGACGTACAAATGAAATGCATCCCACTCTCGGCCAACTGTATCAAAAAAAATTGAAATTCACAAACGACGTATAATTAGTTAAATACCACGGTATATGACCTTAATTTATAATTGATGCATATTGAAGATTAATAATTAATAAGTACAATATACATAAAAACCATATGTAAAATGTATTCCAATTAATCTCCATGACCATCTTATAATTACTCACTTTCCTCAATCTACCTTTCCCCAACAGGTACTCCCCCTAATGGAGTTGGGATCCCAAATGCGATCTACATGGATCTTTGATGCAAACTTAGGAAGATATTCACTAATGTACACCATGGTCTGGTATACCATATATCCCTCCACCATAGAACCCTCAGGATGTGCTCTTTGTCTAACCAAAGCCTTCAAAAATTTTAAGTCCTCTCAACCATCCACATTGACCTTGTGTGTACAGGTCCACACAATTCAATCTCCTCAACCTGGTGTATGAGGTAGTGTTCTTGTGCATTGAAAAATGTCGAAGGTAGACACTTTTGCATTTCACACATTAGACAAGGAATTTTTCTCATCCAATAATTTATATCTTCTTTATGGATTTCTTTAGATGACAACCATCTACAAGTGATTCAAGGCGCAAATATATTAATGAGATTTAACAAAAATATACAGTATATTACATAACAAGTAAAACAAATGGCAATTATAAGATTTATACAACGAATTGAACAAATATCGATACTTACCTCATGAATTTTCCAAGATCATATATAACTTGCTTGAAATTGTTGTCGAAGTTGTATGGGAGAGATAGAGGTAGAACGTACTGCAAAAATTATAAAATGATCTTTTCATTATTTTTCCAAAAGTAGTAAACATAATTGGTGCAGGAGCACCCAGGTCACTAAATACCTTTAAGAGGCCAATATGTTAATTTTGTAATAATTCAAGTCAAAATGATGTTTCAATGCTTTGTAAAGGATAATTTAAATGTAATAAAGTCATAAAAGGAGTCACTAGGTTGTAAAAGTGGGACAAAATGCAAATAATGCAATATTGACAAAAAAATGTCAAACAAAAAGAGCATAAAATAAGAAAAATCAAGAAATCAAGGAATAGGAAGGGACAATTCAGTGGAGAAAGCAGTTAGGAAGTTGAAAGATGAATAGGAAGTTTCCTTTTGAATTTAAAACAACTATAAAAGAATGTACATTGCGAGGGAAAAGGGAGATCTTGTAATTCAAATTCACAAAAAATAATAAAGTACCCCTATTCAGTTATTTTGGAAAGCTTATCTCTCTTGTTTTTGGTTTGCATAGTGATTCAAGCATTTTAAGATTTTATTATTGTCAATGGAAGAGTCTTTTATCATTCTTGAAAGGTGTAGGAGTAGCAAATTTAGTATTAAAGAAAATTGAACTTATTTTCTAAGTTCGGTCTGTGAACACACAGAGTTGTTTTGAGTATTTTAAAATGTTAAGACCCATCCCACCGATGGAAGCCCAGTAGGAAGGTGGGATGGGATGAGTAGGATGTTTTAATTTGTATATTTTTTGTGTAGATGTGTGTGTGTGCAGGGGTAAGCATGGAGATGCAAGACTTGCTGTGTTAATGAAGAAAATATGAGTTTTCCAATCAATGTGGATAATTACTAGTATGACAGTGGAGAAATGGCAAAAGTATGGACTAGGTGATGTTTCCAAAGGTCTTGGAAGATGTATTTGGTCGTGTTCCATGTGTTGGCAAGGGTCTTGGAGGTTTGTAAGTGCTTCAGTCATGAAACCCTCCTTAATTTGTGCTTTTACACCCTATAAACAAGGGTTTAGTGGATCAGATTGTTTTTATAGTTTTCAGTCCTTACAAATGGTGAAATCATGAGTTTTGAGGAATTATTAATGATTTTTAGAGGTTGATAAGGGTTTGGGAGTAATGTAAGAGGGGTCTCCTTTGTAAAACAGACCTATTCTAGTAGCCTTTTTAGGCGCACAATTTGAGAAACTGAAGATTTTCTTTGGGACAGTCACTGTAAGCCTTTTGTTTTGTTGGAGTGGATAGTAAGAGATGTCTAAAGAAGCATTTGGTGCTTGGAAATTGCATATGTATTGTGAGATTTACTCGGTCTAGGGTAAAGAGTCCTAATAGACAAAATAGTGTTTTGTTTGCATAAAACGTGGAACCCTGATGTAGCAGAGGTAATTATGTTTGGATCTCTGATCAACTTGTTTGTACAATGATATAAGAGGTGCATCAATTCCTAGGTAAAGGTTGAGGGGCACATTTTGATAATGTGGAGGTTTGGATTTGAGAACTCAATGTGCTTAATGATGTATTTAAGCAAAGTTTGGGTAATATAATGAAATAGTGAATGGAATGGTTGTATTTGTTTGAATATTGTCTTTTGGATATTGTTACAATTATCTCTATGTTGGACAAGGTGTATTTGTTGTTTTGGATAAATTAAGCAAAGATAGAGCCAGGTGAAAAGTTATGTTTGGCTGCTAGAAGTAAGGTATCTGCTAAAATAGTGACACAATAATAGGATATTGGTTTGATTTCATTAAAGATATGATGTATATAGTAATTTGATGGTTTGATATTGGGTTAACAATAGCGAAGCATGGTTTAGTTGTCTTGATTGCCTTGGAGGATGAGTATTTTGATGAATGCTTAATGATGTAATTTGCTGAGTTTGTGAACTTGATGAATATTGTAAAGAAGTTGTATGAGTTTTGAAGAAAAAGAAAGTGAATCAATAATTTGATCTTCTCTTGATTCTATTTGGGGTTGAAATCCCTTGAAGAAATGGTGTTTGTTATGATGCTTTGCATCAATAATACACTAAAAAGTACAGGCATTATACAAGTGTATATAATATACCAGAATAATTACCTTAATGAAGGTATGCCAATCATGCGTTTTCATCCCTGACCCAAATTCACCTTTCTTTGTTATTATATTATTTATGTTCGCAGCAAATCCTAGTGGGAAAATGAATTTTTGTAGACTTCTTTTATAGCATTTCTTTGTTGCTTCATTAATAACCAAGGAAGGAACTTATATTAATTTGGTCTCCATCGCTATTTAATTGAATGACATTTTTCATTGCATGATTGGCTTCCCAATGTCACTACAAATTTTGACAATTTTTTCTTTGTCATGCCTTCCATCCAATATTTTCCATAATGTTTCTGTTATATTCTTTCGATATGCATTGTATCAAACAAATGCACAATTTTTAGCTTCTCATAGTAGGGAAACCTACTAAATTTGTCAGGATAACTTTTCAGTCCCTGTGGAAGCCGACCATTAATGCCTTGACGACATTCATGAAGCATACAAGTTAAACAAATTAACAATGACAATCATTGTCAATTATAACGAGTAAACACAACACAATATAAAAATATAAATTCAAAACATATCATATATGATAGATGAACAATTTGATCCGATGTATAACCTTGACGATTAATTCTATTATATTCCAACTTCCATAGGCGAGGTGTCATTCTTTGTGGTTTTGATGTAGTCTCTTCTTTCCATTGAAAAAAGTTTTTCAGTAGTTCGATACTTATGATTTCGTGGAGGAAGTTCCTATACTCATCAAACACTTCTTTCCTAAACTTGTTGAACGACGAGATTTCATCTTTGGACTACAAATTGACACATGCAATTTTCCCTTGTTTGAAGACCTGCAAGATCATATATAATTGGATTAAATATGTCAATTTTTATAATTATATATAATGAATAGATTATTTAAAAAACATGCATGATATCTACTTCATAAAATTAAATATTGTTAAATTGCATTCAAACGTTATAACATTACCACAAAAATGTGTTAGCCCTGGGGCATCATGTATTGTCCATACAAGCATTGCATGGAATTGAAATTGTCTTTGTCCTATTGGTCTAGAGATGCCATACATAGTGACACCATTCCATAACTTTAGTAACTCGTCGATAAGAGGCTCGATATATACATTCATATCTTTAACTTGGTACTTACCTAGTTGAATGAACATAAACATTACATAATTATTATAACCATTTTACTGCAATATATATAAATTAATGTAAATGACTATTGAATGAAAAAAATATAAGTCATTATGCAACAAATAAGACAAATGAGATGCTACTACGCTAAAGAAAATTGATGTAAACAAATACCTGGAACAATCATTGACAACATTATGTGCTCCCTCTTTATTGACATCCATGGAGGAATGTTATTGTTGATAACAAAAATAGGCCACACTGAGTAAATAGATCTCAGCTCTCCAAATGGATTGACACCGTCCGCTCCCAATGAAAGCCTGAGATTACGAGGTTCTTCTTTAAAGTGTGGCCATTTTTCCTCCATGTCCCTAAATGCAATCCATCTACAGGCATTCAAACAATGTCATCTCCACTTCTATTTTGTGAATGGTAATCCATAATTGTGCTAATTCACACCTAAATAATCATTGCATATGGAATAATGGGAATATAACGAAGAAGCTAGACACTTTTGTTATTAGTTGATTTGTTTGATATCTACCGATATGACATTCTGGCATTCTATTGCAAATTCATGTTGTTTATGATATATATAATATAATCATTAAGACATGCATCTATTGGCGATACTCCATTCGAGCATTCATAATGTCGATAAATCTCAATATGAGCGAGGTAAAATATTTGATGGTGGTAACAAAATTCACCAATCAATCTACAACAAAAAATAATTTGTTAATATAAAGAATATTAATGGTACATATTTCATCCTTTATTTACTAGTGATGAACTAACAACAATTAAAATAGATGAAAAAAGATGACATATGACATACCTTAACATCCATGAGATTGCTATGTTTGATAAACCATTCATAACCTTCAAGTTCAACAACAAACAATACAACAGAGAGAAGAGTTGTTTGGGAGCCTTCATAAAGGGTCTCATATGCCTTCTCAATACAGTTAATCATGAACATCATCAAAGTCATCTCGATCATCATGATTAGCTTTGCCACTAAATGTGTCATGGATCAATGTATTTGTGCCATCATATTCAACTGTGTTTTATGGTGCATGATCATCTTCTTCCATAGGATCATTAACTTCATCTTCGATATTCACAGCTCCATGTTCATCCACTTGCAAAACCACATTCTTCGGCCATGATAATCCATATCATCACAGCCCTAGGCACCCACCTTTATAATAATGATAGACACAAATAAACCATGATCATGATCAAGTGATTTTATATATATATATATATATAAAATGTTAAAACGATATAAACATTTACAAATTCAATCAATATAAACACATATAATGAACAACTTACCAATGGACAATAATCATCCCCTTCAACGTGACCATGTTGCCTACAATTTTTTCTAACTGTGATTAAAAGTTGTCTCATCTTTAAGCCCTTGCAATTATTGCAAGGACAATAACATTTCCCATCACCCTTTCTTTTCAATCTAGCCCACAATCTATCAAGTGTCTCTTCATTTTGTTCTGGACTAATATTATCTGACATGATTTTTCTTTACCAAGCTTGAATATTTAGATCTTCAAAAAATATCAAACTCACACTCCAATAATTTTTATTCATAGACAAGTAACAAAATCTAATAATTTGATATTTTACACCAAAAAAATTTGGCATGCAACCACCCCTGCAAAAGAGAAGAAGTCTGAAGTTAATGACCCCAAAAAACACTTTAAAATGCTAATTCCAAAACTTATTAAAAAAAAAATTTACTATGATTTCCAACCGTTAGACTCCTAAAATCATAATATTAAACTTGCACAACAAAATCTGAAAATGCAACTCTGAAAATGCACAAGTCTAAAAATGAAATCTAATGAGATGTTGCTTTAAAATATGATTTTCAAACCTGGAAGTACAAATCTAAAGTATAGAAAATTTGCAAGCAGAGCAAATTCTTAAGTATCGCAAAACGTTGTCACAATAAATAGTTGAGCTCACTTTTTATTTATGTCGGTCTCATTTTTTACTTCACATGTTCGTTGAAATTTCGACGAAAACTCTGTCACAATTTCGACGAAAAAAAAGGTTCGTCGAAATTTCAATGAACGTCGGGGATAAAATTTTAAAAAAATTGAAAATTACACATTAAATATCACTAGTACCCGACAATACATCTAATTATCCATCTTTTGTCAGAAATTTTCGTCAGATTTTGCAGTCAAATGAGTTAGTGTCATAAGCAATTTGTAGATGCGTTATAGGCTCAAAAAGGTGAGTGTCACCTCGTTGATGCTATCCTACAGGTGTCAAGGATGCTCCCTTGAACTGGCATAGTCGGGGCCATCTCGAAGATACACCACCTAATGAATATGATCCACTAATGTGTGTCTGTTGTAACCACAGAGTAGTAGACACTATCAGTAACCGATGATATATCAAAACATGAGCATATATATACATGAAACAAAACTAAAATACTGAAAGGAAATAACATTAATCACTTTAATTCTTGGGTCCTCAGCCTACTAGTGTGGATCTGGGGGAGGTGATGCTAGGATTGACTCCTACCACTACAATTGCAAGGACACCAAATGTTGTAGGTGGCACTGTTGAGACTGGGATGACAGGTAGAGGAGATGAGAGTATCTATTGCCTCCTTGGCCTTCCTACCACTTTTCCCACCACCTCTCCTTGTTGGTCATCATTGTCATCATTGCCTCAGTCCTCTCCTCATCCTCATCCTCTTGTCGTTGTTGCTCTTGCCTGCCCCTATGCACCGACATCGCCCTTGGGGGCATTTGTTGGGAAATTGAGGCAAGACCATGTGTAGCCCACCAAGTCTAAAAGCCACATGCAACCCCTACATCATCCATGACCAACATCAAAGGTCGATCATTATTGTCTAACCTATCATCATTGACAACGATGTATGCTATGGTCAGACGACGATGATCGCCTAGTCTAACTACGCTCTTGGATGCGTATGCATATGTTGGGGGAATGGTCTATGAAATACTGAGCTAGAAGGTGACCCTATGCCAGTAATAAGGCATAATAACATACCACCAAGAAATGATGGCATTGCAAATATCACAACTATCACCTATTGGAGGCCCATCACGTACCCATATATGGTCACAACCTAACATTGTGGGACCATAATGTATCAATCTGTAATTGCCAAAACTGTAATTCTACATACCTCCACTCATGTACCAATTGGTATGTGTGGGTCATTGGTGTACCAAGGGTTTCCCCTTGAGGATACTCGACTGGTCAGGTGCAAGTGATATGTGCAAAGGCCCAAACCTATAGGAGTGTGTAGGTTGTGAGGCTCCCATACTCATAATATACATACCTACCTAACTCATGGTACATGTGAGCGAGCATGCGGTGACCACAAGAAAAAAATGGTCCACCACTCCTCCATCTCCTAAATAGTATGGATGAGGCCCCTGTGTAGGTATGAGCCTTACCCATCCATGGTAACTCAGAGTGCAACTATAACCACCATCACCCTCCTCAGCAATGGGATTTCCACTCGTCCATGCTTAAACCACATAATGTAGATGTGGTCGGTGGGGTCATCGAGGTCGATATGCCCAACATAGTACTACTAGCCTGCTAGTACTTCTCGGGGCAAGCACATATCATCAAGAGGCACCCATTGTATACAGATAGGTAGGACAATGATCTGATATATGTCCTCTTGAGTGACCCTCATCTCTCCTGATAGTAGGTGGAAAGTGGAGTTCGTGGCATCCCAACACTCCATGAGCACCATCAACATAGACAAATGATACAACATCTTAGGCATTGTGTAGAACCACCATAGGCCTATCTGTTGGAAATGATCCTGGTCATTAGGATGCATCTAGCCTGCATGATCTTACAACATCCTGAGAATGTTCCTGCCTTCATGCTCGTGTATCTTAGGTCGACCCTACAAAATGGAAGAAAAGTCTATATCAAATCCATATACATCAAATAAATTCTAACTTCTACATAAAAAAAATTCTAAGCGACCTTTGGGACAAAGGAACGTCACGTAGACATTTGTGTGACACGCTACTATTTGGGGTCGTCCACCATGAAAACTACTTAGACGATAGTGCGCATGGTAGACAACAACTTACATGAAGGCCGCCAGCGCATTTCCCAGAAAAAAGTGCATAGGTTAGATGCCTTCGCGTCAACCAAACACATGCACTGCTCCAAATTTGAAAAACCTTAAAAAAATGCCTAAAAATGGACACAGAGGGTTACAATCAACATCATACCTTGTCAAATGCATCTCCCTAGGCTATCAACCAACATAGCTGCCTGATCCTTGACTCCTCAAAATCATGTATGCGATGCATTTTGCTGACTTTTCTCTCACAAAATCACTTGTGATGAATAGTGAAAATGACCCTTTTGTGGGCCCTCCCGGGTATATATAGGTCATTTTTGGTGCATTTTTTTCAGCGAACGTGGTCTTTCCATTATTCTTGTTTTCACCCCACTTGGTTGGGGGAAAAATAGGAGGGGGCATATATTCACCTCTTCATCATATTTTTCTTTTGAACCATCTAATTTTTCTTGAGGATTCTTCTCGCCTTAGTAGCTTCTTCCAATTTTTGGGCTGACCTAAATTTGAGTTTTGGAGAATGAAACTTCACGTCTGATGCTATAGTTTCTTGTTGAGCGCAATCATTGGGGGCATCATCAATGTCTACTTGCTCAACCTTGTTAGATTAATAAAGTCATCACCTAATTAATTAATTAATCATTAATTAATTGTGTCACTTTATGCTTTATTACACTTAAGCTAAACTTAGGAGTGCTTTTATTTCATTATTTTCTTTAATTAATTAGTTGCTTTTTGCATGATTAAAGCCTCTTATATTAGAACATGTTGTCTGATTTATTTTTACGAGGACACTTGTCATGTTCTAATCTAATCCTAATCTAGAGTTAGCTTTCATCCTTTTCATAAGGATTGATTCATTGTAATTATTTTTTAATTCTCTATGACAACATATTCAATGTGGTAGTTGTTCACATAATGCAAATTGGTGTTTTCATCATATCTGAGTTATTGGGCAATCATATCTTGCTTATTTCTTCATAGTGTGATAGGTTTATCATTGTAGTTGATTCATGGAGTTATGGGAGTACATACATCTACTCTAACATGGTATTAGAGTACCAGATTTGTAGCCGCCTTGTCCTCTTTTTTCGAATAAATCAACTCATGCATTAATATTTGTGATTTGTGGTCAAATTTTGAGCATTCCATTGAATCCAGAACAATTAGGTTTGCCTTTCGTTTTGTCGAAAAAGTCCTCCATTTGTCAAATCTGTGAGGGTTTGAAGATATGACAGATTTTTGTTAGATCTGGAGGTGGGCAAAAAATCTAGGCACTTTCAATAGAAAGGGACATTGCCATCACATCTGGAGTGGCCAAAAACCTTAAGATTGCATGTTGTTTTGCTCAAATCCAAGCAGTTGCAATGAAAGGAAAAAAAAATTAAAGGCACGCAGATCCGTATAGATCTAGGCGCCTCAATTTGTGTGCACAGGTACAAAAGGATATTCTAGTTTTTAATTTTTTTACCATTGATGAAAATAAATTATGGCTTTTAAAATTATTTTTTATCTTGAAATCAAAAAAATTACATTAGTTTTTTTGAAAAAATAAATCAAATTAAAAAAAAATCGAAATCAAAAAGCAAATTTCAAAAAAATTATTAAAAAATCAAAAGGGATTTAAAATCCCTACAGGGACATTCACTTGTGCATACAAGTGCCATACCCCTGTGTAGTACCAGTAGGCCCCCTTGTCAAGTGGCAACGAATTTTCCAAAGCGGTCACACACTTCACAATTCAAACAGCCCCTCAAAATCAAGCGGCGAACTCTTAAAAATCTGACCAAGGAATCTTTTAAGATTCTAGGAATCTCCAATGAATATTCCAGCAGTTAAATAACATATTCTGATGGTCGTCAAATTTTTCTCTAGCAATGGTGATTTTTTGCAGTGACAACCAGATGGCCATCAAATTTAACCTTTTGGAGTACCAACATTAGCATGACATCATCGGTTGTACTACCACTCAGCCCCCCTCCTAGCCCTGATTTGTCTTAAAGGAGTAGTTTTTTTCTTTTTGG
The DNA here is from genome assembly GCA_007258455.2 of Sequoia sempervirens. Lineage (NCBI taxonomy): Eukaryota > Viridiplantae > Streptophyta > Pinopsida > Cupressales > Cupressaceae > Sequoia > Sequoia sempervirens. The sequence goes on along the minus strand of VDFB02104945.1, from coordinate 31,311 downwards.
CATAACTTAGGCATACGGTGTCAAAATCGAGCAAACAAGATATCGTCAAAAAGATGGTTCCACGAACTTTCCAGTGGTACAAGTCTCATCATTATATTTTTCTAGTGGTTCCTATTATCCTTATTCAAAGTCAAATCTTCATTTTTCACTTTCGAGCTCGTAATGTTTTGCCCATATCTTTGATTCTTGCGATCCAAGTGGCGTTGGAAAGGTATTTCAGAGCTCTTTAGATCTATTCATACACTTTTTCTAGAATCTTCCCCAAGTACATTTTATTCAGTATTTTGTTTTTTTGCACTTTGCTTAATTACTTGGACATCTTCGCACTTGGAAAGGATATATTTGTGTGAGATGACATCAATTGATCTACTTTATCAATACTAAGGGCTTTAGTCTTTGATTTTTTCATTTGAGTGAGTATCATGGGTTTTTTTGTTCATCCTTCTGTGATCAACTTGGAAAAGGATAACTATGAGTCTTAGTGAAATGGCATCCTGACACATCTCATGTGGCTTGATATTTTGCCTTATTTGTATGGACTCATACCTACACAAGACACACCAAGGAGTTTATCAACATGGGGCATCATCGTAGATCATATTGTAGGGGTTATATGTTCTAGTGTTGATCTTGACACTATGTATGTTGTATCATACATTGAATGTCCCCACATACTTTGGACACAACTTTGGGAGATCCATGGAGACCCTCATATCTCTCCATACCCAGAGGATCCTGCTGCAGATTGTCTCATCCCTCTTGCAGATGCAGATTCCATTCCCTTTGATGACAATACTTTAGAGGAGCTTGAGTATATCATAGGTCTTGCATTTTTCGATGGTTTAGAGACTTGCATTCATGTTCCCATTCTTCAGATTGAGGCTACATCTACATCTCCTATTGTTCTTGATCAGCTTGGCATTGCTACATCTTTGGCCCCTATTGATTAAGTGTAGCAGGACATCATACATCTTGGTCATTCATTTTCTACTACATCATGGGATTCTTATCTTGCAGACACATCATTTTTTGTTGAGTCTCACACTACAAGTCTTGAGGATTATATTGAGGACATACATCTTCTCTATCTTGACAGTCAAATTATCACTGTACACCCACCATTATCAGTGCATTTAGAGGTTGTTTTTCAGGATTCTTCACATTAGTTTGGATTTGGCATCATTTGTTTTGGTTCAGACACATAGATTCTTCAACATCCTATCATGGTACACATCTTGAGACATATTGGTTCATCACTCTTCACAAGGTTTCTTTGACATCGTCCTTTCGATCCGTTTCTTCCCAAGGGGAGGAATTTTATTTGCCACTTTAGGATCTCTTTTTGGATTCTACATCGGGCATCCACCATTGAGACATGAGTTTCTTCATTGTGGGGGGGCCTTCTATTCTCTTTCTATCTCTCCTATGGATACCATTGTATATGTACTTGTGTGATAGAATTTATCTTTGGGGGGTATCATGTAATCCACCTTCTATCCTTCTTCTATTAGTGCATTACATTATTTTCTTTTCTCTCTTTTGGAGGGGATTTTATTCCCATGTGGTTTTCTCCCTCTCTCCAGTTATGAGAGTTTTATTTATGTACATGGGTACCTCATTAGCCATTAAGGCGGGACCCATTCATGCATCCTTTCAAGTTTTTCTTTATCATAGTTTAGTTTCTCCCTAGTTCATCTTGAGGGGGGGTGTTAGAGTAATAAAGTCATCACCTAATTAATTAATTAATCATTAATTAATTGGGTCACTTTATGCTTTATTACACTTAAACTAAACTTAGGAGTTCTTTTATTTCATTATTTGCTTTAATTAATTAGTTGTTTTTTGCATGATTAAATCCTCTTATATTAGAACATGTTGTCTCATTCATTCCTATGAGGACACTTTTCATGTTCTAATCTAACCCTAATCTAGGGTTAGCTTTCATCCTTTTCATAAGGATTGATTCATTGTAATTGTTTTTTAATTCTCTATGATAGCATATTCAATGCGACAGTTATTCACATAATGTAAATTTGTGTTTTTATCATATCTAAGTGGTTGGGCAATCATATCTTGCTTATTTCTTCATAGTGTGATAGGTTTATTGTTGCAGGTGATTCATGGAGCTGTGGTAATACATACATCTACTCTAACAAACCTCTACAACCTCTACAATGTCCTTTTTGGCAAGCAAATCCATTAAATTTTCAAATTTTTAGACTTGTACTAATGTTCTTTTTTTCTATTTTAGTGTAGCTGATTTTTCTCAAAAATCAGCTCACTCTAGTGGGGGAAAAATGTAATGTCATAAAATTGCACCCCGTGGAAATTTCACTTGTGCGCACTTGCCCCCTGCATTTATGGCGCCTAGCCTCATTTGTGAAAAGAACCTTATGAGTCAAAATTTCATGATTTCAACTCCATAAGGACCAATGATGAAGTGACAATAGTCTGCTACCTCATTTCTCATAAAATTATGAGTTGGATGTTTGCCTGCATTTGGATGTTTGCATGTCATGCTAGCATCCTTGGGCTATTCTTGCCCATGCAGCTACATAAAAATCTTCTTTTTACTCTCATTTGCAAGACTTCTCACTCTAATTCACTCCAACTTGTTCTCTTCTTGCTCCTCTCTTCTACATCATGTCCCTATGGCGAAGCTCTATTGGATTGAATTCTCACCAACAACCAAATCTTTGTTGCAAGTGCTCAACATCACATCTATCAAGCCAAGAGGGAGCCAAGAACTATTGGCAATGCTCTCTTGTATTCTTTCCAAATTTCTAGCATAATCTATTATGTCTATATTTTGTGATATGATTTCTCCTCTTTAGCAAGGTTTGCTTTTATAACTCTTGTGTCTATTTTGTGATACAGGTTCTCCTCCATCACGGGGTTTTCTTTTATCACTCTTAGTTTCTACTTTACTTTGTGTCTTTTATTCTCTCTATCTATTTGGTTGTCCATGGGGGTGGGAACACCAAAATGGGGGTTTGATTGAGGCAAACCCAAAATTTGCCCCAACATTTTTCCTTGTTCGCCTTGTGTACAGGTTGCTCATGTGAAGCTTTATGGGAGACTTTGAAGCATAAGACCCTTGGTGAGTTGATATCTTGATCTCTCTTTGTCATTTATCAATATTCCTTCTTTCTATTAAGTTAGTAGATTAAACAGACCTCATATCTGGAATAGTCAATAGATACTTTGAGTTTTGTGTGAAGGTTTAGTTCTTTATCTGTACATCCACTCTTTCAGTCCCCAAAGTCCTTTGTCTTATATTATAATTCCAAAAGTTCTACTTCTAGCATGTTTTTGCAATCTCTTTCATCTTGATCCTTTCGATTAGTCTTGAGGTTACTAAGGGGAATCCATTCCCTGCTGAATCTTCTTTGAGACACATGAGTACCAAATCCCCTCCTTCATAATAGTCTCTTAATACAAATGTCTTATTTACAAGCATTAGTAGCTACCATATACTCATCTTTAGTAGTAAAAAAATCAACAATCCATCGCTTACTTGTCCAGTTGATTGCACCACCAAATAAAGTTAACATGTAACCACTAGCGAATATTATCTGGAGCTTCCAACAGACAAAAAAATCTATAATGTCTTCCATGTTTCATGTTTGAAGAAGGTTTTGGGATTGAATATTATCTCCCGCAGTGGAGTTACCACCAGTAGATGATGAAGAAAAACTCACTCTCATTCCGGAAGCTATGATCGACACCCGAGTCAAGAATCTAAGAAATAGGAGCATTGTTACATCTCAACCTATTATTACTAATTTACTTTTACCTTCATGGGTAAATAAGTTGGTAAAAGAAATAATGAGATTGATATGTTTGCTTAAAGAATAGAATACCGAAATAGGTATTATGTGAAAGTATTGATAAAAGCTTAAATATAGCTTTGAAGAGTAAATATGTTTACATTTATTGCTTTATGAATATGCTTAAGTTATGATGCATATATTGTGAACGTCTAACTACCATTGCAAGTTTGCTAAGCTGGTTGTAGGGATAGGTTCATTGTCCAGGTGGAGGAGAAGTGATTGGTTAGATAACCAGTAACGTAACCTATTGAGCTTATACACACACTCACAGTAGAATGGTTGAGTCTAGACATAGATGTGGGAAGTTGGTAAGTCATCCTTAGTTTGATGTGTCTGCATTAGTAAGAGTCTTGATTACTATTGAATGCATGATGTTTATTTGTTTGGAACTTAGGAGTCCTTCCTTATCTTACTATGCTTGATTGTATGGTTCATATGAGTATTTGAGATATATGCATATGTCAGCATACACGTACGATGGATATAATGGGATGTCCATACGAGTATGATGACATATGAATAGATATGCATATATGTATATAAATGTTTTTTATGATGCCTGTGCTAATAAAGTCACGAGGTCATAATCATTCGATATCGAATGGATTACTTGACTATCATATTGCTATATAATGCATATGCTCTTGTATATATATATATATATATATACACTCGTAAGCATTAATGCTTATCAAAGAAGTGTACATATATATATAAGTATATGTGTATAAATATACACGTATTATTTATAGAATATGATAAAAGAGATACATCTGAATATAGAATGGGTTTATATATAAGTCGATAGGGTTACTATTATCATGTGAATGTTTACTCGTTTGAATTCATTTGAATATCAAATATAAACTTATTTGATTATCATGGAATATATATATATATACACATACATACATATATATATATATATATATATATATATATATATATATATATATGTGATAGCCTTAAAGCTATTTGTGGACACACACACACACACACACATATATATGTATATGTATTTGTATATAAACAAATATATATTTATATGTATATATATGTGATAATTAAATAGAAGTCAAATTGTAAATATGTGCTTTGTCAAGTAAATATATATATATTGGTATATATATTTAATTTACATATTGGTTGATTATTGATATATGATAGATCGAACCATAGGCTTGAAGACCGATTATCATTAGAAAATGCTTGGAGTTGATTTACTTGCTAAATCATAGGACAATTTAAAATAGAATATGTATGCACATTAGAGGGTCAAATATATCACATATTCACAATAAGCAAGGGGCAAACTTTATGCAGAATAAAGTGCAACAATTAAGTCAAATTGGCTAGAACACCTTTGTCAATATAGTATTGTAGACATGTAAAATTCACTTAACACCTATCACAACTTGGAACGACTCCGAATAAACTTGGAATGACTCTGAATTAACTTGGAACATCTCGAAACAACTCTGAATCAACTCAAAAAGACTTTGAATCAACTCAGAATGACTTTGAATAAACTTGGAATGTCTCAAAATGACTCTGAATCAACTCAGAATGACTCTGAATCAACTTAGAACGACTTTGAATCAACTTGGAACATCTCAGAATCAACTCAGAACATCTTTGAAACATCTTGAAACACCTTAGAATAATCCCATGACATCTCACAATGCATCGAACGACATCTAAAACCCTAATTTCCTTTATTAATTGAATAATACAACATTATTTAATTAATTCACTTTTTCATCATTCTTGACAAATTAAATAAATACCATTTATTTAATAAAGTCTTGAAAACCCTAATTCTACTATTGATCGAATAATACAATGTTATTTGATTAATTCACGTTTCATCATTTTGAACAAATAAATAAATTACATTTATTTAATAAAGTCCTAATCTTATCTTATTTCGTCCTGATTAGTCAAACAACACCAATTATTTGATTACGTCACTAATTCACCTTATTCCTCAAAATTAATTGAATTATTAAATCATAATAATTTAATTATCACACTTTCCCTCCGAAATTTGAATAATTAAATCAAACTATTCAAATCAATTATCAAAAATCAAACACAAAAAGGAATTAATTAATTAATATTCCTCACCCACTTTTTGATTGATAAAATCATGGATTGCTAACTAAGCAATCTAATTTTGCTAACTCAACCATCTAATTACTAACTAAATCCTAACTGATCAATCAATTACTAACTGATAAATCTAGAACGTTGACTAGCCAATCTATTCTTCAATCACCCTAATTGTGCAATCAACTTTGTACAATCTTCTCATGTCTAAATCCTCTCAACACATGTTGACTGTTGATCTGGATATTCTCCAATGCAATCATGGTCGTCGACTCAAAATCTCTTTTCCTATATAACAAACCTCTCTCCTCACAAATATGAATCAAAGAATTTCAACTTACCTTATGCAACAAAGTGTTTTCAAGATCACCATTAATAGAGCTTCCTCATTTCTTCAAACACAAGCACCGTTCATCAAGCTTTTGCACGTAAGAAATGGAGGCTTTGTAGTGATACGAACAACCTGACATCATGCAAATACATTCCAACATGGGATGGTAAACTCTTCTTTTGTTTGTTTGAATTCGTTTTGAATATCTTAGGATCTCATTTCATTCAAATAGCTTAGATTTATACATTTCATGAGTGATGGAATAAGATAGATTAAGTGTTTTGGATTAGATAGTTTCTGATTTCAATCTTACATTTGATCATTGCCTTCGTGTTTTCCTGATGTATTCCTTCCCCCTCACACAAGTATAAGCGACATTGTTGTTTTATATCAACAAATATATTTAAGCTTGGAATTCCTATGTCTAAAATATAAAGACTTAGTCAAAACATAATATGTTGCATGTGGTGTGTGGATAAAGGCTTATTAAATCCATACAAGATAGTTGACAGCAGGAAACCACGTGATGAATATAAACATAAGGAAGATGTCGTGTGAGTTGAGTAAAGCAATAAAATCATGCATTGTATAAAATATTATATCAAGTATACTTTGACCGATTCATAATTCATGTGAAGGTTGAATGAAAAGGAAAATGAAGGGAAATTCAATCGATTGTGATAAATGCATCATCTTAGACCGAGTCTTTGGTAAAACACGTGAGTTGTGCATAAATAGAAGAGTGTAGGAAACAATGGAAATTGGGTCCCACCTTTGGAAACCTGTTTGCTATAGATGTCTATTGTTTGAGTAATTCTAATTACACCATATCAATCATGTGTTGGTTTGAATAAGTCTCAATATGCTGTCAATCAACAAGGTCGATATGTAGCTATGAATTTTTGAGTAAGATCTTATATTTGTTCCACCTTTATGCTAAGTCGAGTGAGTAGGTTGTGCATGGAAATTGTTGTCAATATCCATGCCTTAACTATAGGATGTGAGGCCTCATTGTTGTTCTATAATTAGCAAATCAAACTCATTTGTTGGGGACACATTTTCTGCAAGCATTTTACTCTGCATTTTTATCAGTTTACTCAGTTTTATTTGAGAGAGAGAGTTATGCTATATTGAGAAAGAGTAGAATTTGAGAGAATTATTATATCAACTTGAGAATTAGAGGGTTATTGTGACATCTCTTAAAAATCTATGATCAATATAGTTGTTGTTTGGGGAAGCTACATTGCTTTCAACTGATTGGATAAGAGAAAACAAGCATGGGGATATTCTTATTTGTTATTTTATTTATGAAAGATTGTTTTCCATGATTGCTTTGAACTATCTATTATGAGTACTTGCATAGGGAAAAATAATAATGCTTGGAAAAGGAATTAGAAGCTATTATGTTTTTTTTTATAATGTGCTTGTATGTACTCCATAATAGGAGATTTGTGTTTATCATAAGAGTTACATACTAGATATGATTAAACATGAGTGGAATAATTGTTACTCTTAGCTAGGTTATTGATTTAACTAAGATAGCTAGTGTCTATTCCTAGGATTGTTTATCCTAAGATTGGGGAAGGAATATTGAGATTGAGACTCACCCATGTGGTTGTGTAAATCACTTGAGTTTATGGAATTCTATATATTTGGATACATAGGATGGGATTACCTAATGAGTTAAAGTAGTTACTTGGTTAATTACTTTACACTCTTGAAATGAAGTCACATTGTTGGCTAGACTCTACTTTGAATTGCTCTTTTATTGAAGGGTTACACTCTCAAAGAGAAGCACTTATTGCTATGAATATTCTTTGATTGAGGTCAATCACTATTGTGGCTATTCTCTTGATGAGAACCACTTTTTAGTATGATATAATACTGATTAGAGTCAATCCTTTATGAATAATTAGTCTATGAATAGTAGAAGCTTATATAGCCATACTCTAGATTATAAGTTATACTTGGAAGTAGATTGTCTTTTTTAGAGAATGGCTTGTCTATGTTTAGTTAACTCATGGACTAGGAAAGCTTATACCAAGGATGGGAATGTCCATAAGATACCATAGCGTTTTGGAAAGGGAAATAGGTTATTTTTGAAGTTAAGAATTACGTAGGGAAGGAAATTACCTAAACATGATATATGAATGGTCATGATCCAAACCAAGCTTGTAGAAGTGTATGTGAATAGAATGACCTTCACTCGATTTTAATGAGTGAGAACACTTTGGCCAAAGTAGTGTAAGTGCCACTATTTACAATGTCAAATTCACTGTGATCCAGATGTATGCATGCTAGTTCCAGATTGTGGGATTACAAGTTCTAGTCATGTAGGACACAACACTAACCTCAGTTAGGCTATTGATACGAGGTTTACTAACCAATCTCTTCATCAAAGGGTAGGGTCATCTATTAAAAGATAGATGTGGGGGGGACCACATATGAGTTTGTGGTTGGCAAAAAAGCTCTTGAGTAATGCTTCTCCTCACTAGTTGGTGGCCAAGGTTTGTGGATGTGTATGCCAATATCGGGAACAACTAGAGTTTTTGCACCAGTGAGTAGGGACATTCAGAATGTATGCACCGATGTGGTGACATCAGGACTAGTCTATATATCTATTTCCAGATGAAGCTTAGAGGAGTTATGTACATATCATGTTCCCATTATATGGAAGGATGTAATCATGGATGTTATACTTGAGTTCATTCAATATGATATCTATGTATTTGGAAGATTTGTGAAATTATAATGGAATGCAATGGAAGTTTGGAAATAGTGTTATTTCTATTATGCATGTAATTTAAATTATGGGAATAATTTTTTTTATTGCTATGTTATGACATCATAGAATATTCCCTTAGCATGAAATATTGGAAATTTTATTGAGTAGAACACCGGGGTTGTTACAAGCATAATAAAATATCTTGTTCGTTGGAAGAATCTACCAATTGAAGATTCCACTTGGGAAGTACCTAAAGTGCTTGAACACTCCATTTTGCATTGCTTGAGGAAAAGCAATCTTGAGAGGGGAGGATTTGTCATGTCCCTTTTTTGGGAAATCAACTCAAGGGCAAAATCTGGGAATTCCTTTGTATTCCTCTGTAAGAGTATATCATAGTTTGAAATTTGGAACATAACATCTGTAATAACCACATATCATATCTAATCCCATGGAAAAGGGGTCATAAAGATATCACCATAAAAAAATTGCCAGTCCAAGCTCACTATGTCGAAGCAAGATCGCTTCAAGGAATCCCTTTGCATTCCTCCGTAATAGCATATTTTGGCTTGTAGTTTGAAACATAACATCCATGATGACACCTGTACATCACATCTTAATCTTAGGGGAAATGGATCGGGTATTGGAAAGATATTGTTATCAGAAGATGACCGTGCTAAGTAAATGGTGCCTACTTTAGCAGGCATAATCGATAAGAAAACTTTAGATCATGCGACATTAATTGTGAAGTTTCATGAAGAAGGAAGGGGCCTGAAAAGCATGTGGAAAGGTCCGTAGGGTGGCACACTAATTTCAAAAGAATCTACTTTGGCCTTAAGGCTGACCTAGTGTAGCATGTGATTCAAATTCTAGGCTTTGGCACCATTTTGGATCAAAGCCGATATGTTCCTTAAGGGAAATTGTTAGCATATAAATGTAGGGAATCAATTCATGTAATGGGCATCAAATTATTATGTCATTTTTCTATATTTTGGGACACTTATGTTCTAAACCCTTATGTAGATGAAAACCCATAGGAGTTTGTGGTCATTGGATGAAAACCCAATAGTCACTAGGATTAGAGGACAAAACCCCTTTAGTTCTTGAGGGAATTACCCATTTAGGGATTGCATCTGAGCTTCATGGATTCTATAAGGAATTTAATAATACTTGTAAGAGAGGGGACCAACCACATCAAGGCCCTAGGTCACAGAGAGCCAAGAGTGTAAGGCTGCCCTAACTGACCTCACTCTAAAGGAATGTTTTGGGATGAGGATCAAGAATGAAGAGCACTATGTAGTACTTTTGTCACTCTACAGACCCAAGCTTCAAGTTTAGGCTAGGTGAGATGGTTTTTGGAGTTGGTATTGCACCTTAGACAACTCTCTATCTGAGGATGGCCGCACAGTTCTAGAATGACAATTTGGTGCACCAGTGTCTCTTTGGAACGCTGGCATCCATACGGTCAAAAAATATGAAGTATAGTAAAAACTACCTAAAAAATTACTAATAGCCTAGCTAGTAGATTTTGATGGGAAAAACAGAATGAGAAAGTACAGGAAATAAAGACGTAGATGATAAAGCAAGTAGATGAAAGTTAGAGTGATGAAGATGATCTCACAAAAGCGTCGATTCACCAGCTAGCTCCATGCACACGTTCACCTACAAACAAGCAAGAGGGGAAAATTGTTGGGTCTGTATAGGGGCCTACCTCAGTTAGACCCCTATTTTGGTGTTTCCACCTCCACGGATAGTTAGAAAGAAATGGAGTAGAATATGCGATAAAGAAAGTAGAAAGAAAGATTGCAATGAATACTACAAAACGATACTATTCTACTCTATCAAATCACAAAGGAGAGGAGTGAAGCGTTACCACCTCCACCCAAAAGCACACTAGCTAATGGAGGGAGAATGCAAGGTATGTACTTGGAAAAGTAACCACAACCGCAACGGTGATGAAGGGAGGTCTCGCAAGGCTCCAAGCCCACACTTCTATGGCTGCCTCACACTTGAAATGTGGAGTTAATGGAGTGTCAATGTTGCTGCAATGCTCACAATAAAGTGTTGGAATGTTGCTTGAGAGTGTGGAGAAGTGAATGAATTGCTAAGAGGATGTGAAAGATGATCAAGTGAATGTGTAGAAGATTACTAGAAGATGAAATGAATGAATGGAGAATGCTTTTGAAGGTGGGATGAGAAGAATCTGCCATTTTTAGGTCGATTGGTTGAAGAGGGACGTTACAATTGGACTCCAATTAGGTGTGTAACACCTTTTCCAACTTTAGATGTAGGAATTCATCAGGGATGGTAGCGCATTGTGTGGACGTCTGTGCACCATGCGTGTGTCCCCAAAAAATATTATTTCACTAACGCATAAGACAAACACTAGGTGGATGGAAGGAAGGTGGGTGATGTGGAATTTCACCTTCGGATTTGATTTTCTAAGGTGAGGGTATGTGAAAGGGGAATTTTCTTAAGGGGTGCAAATTCACTCCTATACATTTTCCCCCACTTTAGCGAGCACAAATATCGATGAGCATTTGGTAAAGTAAATTAAAGAGTTAGTAGGGTTATAAATGTATACCTGAACCATCGAGGAAGTAGATTGTGATATGGCGAACTCGAAAGCATAGGGTAGGGAAGGACTCCACAGGTACTCTCTCTCGAGGAGTTTCAAACAAAAGGACTCCATAGCCCCGCAAAGCTATGAAGTTGCACAAAGTACATTGAAGGTCCTCAAACCAATGATGGACAAATCTCATAGGATGAAAGCATCTCACAAGCCCACAAACTTGCAAGAAGGCAACCCCCAAGTTCTCTCTCATGAAAGAAGCCCAGTGAAGTGAGGGTCTCATAGGCCCGTGGACTTGCAAGAAGGAAACCCCCAAGTTCTCTCTCATGAAGGAAGCTTGATGAAAAGGGACTCCGTAGAGTCGGACTAGAAAGCAACTTTATAGGTGCATCTACAAAGCAACATGTTAATCTTTAGATAAAACATGTCAGAAAACAAAGCAGCCAAGTAGGCAAACAAGTAGAAGGTCACGTAGATAGTTGGCAAGTTGGAAGGCTTTCAAAGGGGTCCCTTGGGAACCCTTCAAAAGGAGAGGGGTTCGTTGAAGGGACGTGTTGTTTGAAAGTGCAAAATAGACATTTTTTCTCAAATCAATTCACCATCAAGGAATCCTTTTGAAAGATGTTCACTTCATCAAGGAATTCGAAAGGAAGAAAATGTCCCCTCGCAAGGGGAAGGTCGAGGCTTCTCCTGCAAGAAAAGGTTGCTCCCTCCTTGGAGGAAAGTTCAAGTTCTTTCTTTGCAAACTCATGATAAAGGAAAAACATTCCGTTAGGGGTCCAAGTTGAGAATGAGACCTTTGAAAAAGTTTGCAAAGGTTTTCGAGAAAAGATTCATTGGCAACAAATCCATTTTCTAAAAATTGAAATATTGTGAAACTGATGTTGTCACACATATGAGGGACAACTCAAGAAAAGAAGAGTGAAAGATAAAAGAAAAGTAAAAAGAGACAAAGACATCACAAACAAAGGGCACAAGGGTGATCTGATATTTCAAGGTCAGAGTTGCTCATGAATATATATATATATATATGTGTGTGTGTGTGTGTGTGTGTGTGTAGTAATAGTATATTAATGAATTGTCTTCAACCCCTACTATATCATACCATGTGAAGAATGCACGAGAAGACAAAGTAAAAATAAAAAATTGGGCCAACATGGAAGGGAAGCCTAAATGCACCCAACGCTTTTCATCGTCCCCAATTTGCCGAAAATCAAAACACATAACAAAAGAAGAAAAATAATACAAATAGAAGAAGGTTTACAACACATAATCACTCCCATATCCAAGCACCAAAAAGGGTGACAAGGGTCATCCAGGAACATATAACACAAGCATGGGGGAACCCATCACAACACACACACACCCTATCCTAAAGATAAAGAAGAGTCCTCCCCCTAACACTCATCAACCAAGAGGTCATCCACTTCCTAATCTAGATCATTATAAGGAGAAGGAAGACAAGCCTGCAATGGTGGAATATTAAGGGGAGGTGCTTCCAACCCTCCCACAACAAGGGATAAGGAAGAATTCCTCACAAGGTATTCTCCGCTTGGCTCTTGTGGAGTTATGGTCAACAACTTCGCAAAGATCACCGACAAGGTTGAAACTTAGTATAGAGAGTTAAACATTCACTTTCCAAGAGTGGCATGTCGTACCTAAATGGACGAGGAGGATGTTGCCCGACATTCACCGCTCGGTTCACCGAGTGACTTGGGAGTAGTGACAAATTCAAGGGAAGTTGGAACTAGCTCTATCACTAGGATAAAACAAGCTAGCGCGAGACCACACTTTGGAGAGGGTGGGATCCTCTTACACCCTCCATTGCTAGAAGGGCCAATTTTCTCTCTCTGCTTCATTAGAGGACATGAAATCCCCATAGACGAGGCGAGAGGCACAAAAGAGGAGGAGAAAATGCGGCAGGCACCATCGAGGTATTTAACATGTCCACAGGTTTAGAAAAGGGTGGGATGTCTCAGAGGGACATCAAAAGGGGTGGCTCAACCGAAGGAATGATAAACACTTGCACCTTTTTAGGGTCAGGTGCATTCACACTCATAGGGGGAGCTAACAACATAACCAAATTTGTTTGAATGGAAGGAGAGGGGATGAGAGAGGGAGACACATAAGGAGGCCCTAAAATAGGGGTGTTCAATTCCTCTTCCTTTATCTACAAAGCGGCTTGCTTAGCCACCAGAGCCTTTCACCGATGCTTGCACTCACACACAAGGTGGTTTCTGTGACTCTTTGAGCTAGAGGTTGGGAGCTACGAAGGGATAGGAGGCTCCTGCTCAACAAGAGGAGTGTCCATCATAGTCGTCTCTGGTGGAGGGATAGGCTCTCGAATGAGAGCAGGAGGAGTTTGAGAGACTATGGGGGGAGTCGACTCTAGCACCTCAACGACGGGACTCTTCCCATTTAATGCTCTAGGAGCAGGAGAGGTAAGAGGTCATGGAGGCTGAGACATATTCTTCTACCATATAAAACGAGTCTAGGCCTTGTGGGTAGAACATGAAGTTCAAATGCAGGACGCTTGGGCTTTCGCCAAGCAGGCACCATAGGGTTCTCCCACAAATGCGAAGTAGAATCTGGTGATGCCATAACAAGGCGAGAGGAAGCATTAGGATGGATAGTAGAAGAGGAAGAAGAGGAACCTCAAGAGCACTTCTCTTCTTCTCTTCTATGGGCCTTGGCAACATCATTGCTAGCTTTTAAACAAGCCCTATGTGAAACAACATAAGGTGATGGAGGGTATCTCATTCTAGGTGTTATGAGCCCTTTCTTGTACTTCTCATAGGTTCGGTATAAGAGGTCCTTCCTAGGCGGAAGCAGACCAATGGGTGCAAGCTAGAAGTGGTCCTTCTCATAGGTCTGGTACAAGAGGTCCTTCCTAGGCAGAAGCAGACCAACGAGTGTAGGTTAGAAGTGGTCTAAGGAATAACTACCATGCACAATTGTCAGTTTATACCCAGTGTCGTGGATCACATGTATTGAACCTTCATGAATAAACTTCAAACACTTGTGCACAACCGGGGGAACTCGTTCATAGCTACTAACTAGAGGATACCCAACTTCACCCTGAAGGGTTCAAACCCCAAGATTATGTCAAACAATAAATTTATAGACTTCGGTCCAACAAGGACTGACAAAATGATGCTACCAAGGGGTGGTACTAAAAGTTTGTTATGTGTACAGACGGTGCTCACAGGTGCATCATACCCATCTTTATGCAGAAATTTAATTAACATAATCTCCTTGGTTATAATATTCACCCAAGACATCGGGTCAACAAGAACATTGGCTACAATGTTTCCATTGATCCGCACAGGGATGTAAAGAGGAGACGGTTCTCTATTAAAACCCATCAATAGGTCCTGCAAGGTGAAGGTTATACTTGGACTACTACTTGCAGGTTGTGTAGAGGGGATAGGCAGGTGCAAGAAGGAAGCCATCACGTACACTAAACAATACTCTCACAAAGCCCCCAAAAGGTTTTGAAATAGGATAGTGACCCAGCTAAGGCTTCATTTCATAATACTTACGAAACCTTCCAAGTATTCCTACTAGGGGTTGTAGGTTGGGCCATAGGGTGAAACACCTAACAACAATCGTACCTACAATGCTCCTAGAACACGAGGAAAGGACCCTTTAGTACTGCCAAACAAGACCAAAATGGTTCACGTCAGGTTCACCAAAAATGTAAGAGAGGGGGACCAACCACGTCAAGGCCCCAAGTCACGGAGAGCTAAGAGCAAAGGGCTTCCCTAACTTACCTCACTCTAAAGGGATGTTTTGGGATGACGATCGAGAAAGAAGAGCACTATGTAGTACTTTTGTCACTCTATAGACCCAAGCTTCAGGTTTAGGCTAGGCGAGCTGATTTTTGGAGTTGGTACTACACTTTAGACAACTCTCTGTCCGAGGATGACATCGTAGTTCTAGGACGACAGTGCGATGCAATGGAATCTCTCTAGCGTGCTAGCATTCATACAGTCAGAAAACACGAAGTATAGTAAAAACTACCTAAAAAATTACTGACAGCCTAGCTAGTAGATTTTGACGAGAAAAACAAGATGAAAAAGTACAGGAAATAAAGATGAAGATGATAAAGCAAGTAGATGAAAGTTAGAGTGATGAAGATGATCTCACAAAAGCATCAATTCACTAGCTAGCTCCACGTACATGTTCACCTACACATAAGAAAGAGGGGAAAATTGTTGAGGCTGTATAGGGGCCTGCCTCAATTTGACCCCCGTTTCGGTGTTTCCACCTCCTTGAATAGGGAGAAAGCAACGAAGTAGAATATGTGATAAAGAAAGTAGAAAGAAAGATTGAAATGAATACTACAAAACAATACTGTGCTACTCTATCAAATCACAAAGGAGAGGAGTGAAGCGTTACCATCTCCACCTAAAAGCTCACTAGGCAATGGAGGGAGAATGCAAGGTATGGACTTGGCAAAGTCACCACAACTGCAGCGGTGATGAAGGGAGGTCTCACAAGACTCCAAGCCCACACTTCTATGGCTACCTCACACTTGCAATGTGGAGTTAATGGAGTGTCAATGTTGCTGCAATGCTCACAATGAAGTGCTGGAATGTTGCTTGAGAGTGTGGAGAAGTAAATGAATTACTAAGAGGATGTGAAATAAGTTCAAGTGAATGTGTAGAAGATTGCTAGAAGATGAAATGAATGAATGGAGAATGTTTTTGAAGGTGGGATGAGAAGAATCTATCATTTTTGGGTTGGTTGGTCGAAGAGGGATGTTACAATTTGACTCCAATCGGGTGTGTGATGCCTCTGCCAACTTCAGACACATAAATTTGTCAGGGACAACAACGTGTCATGCATGCGTCCCCGACAAATATTCTCTCATTGATGCATAGGACAAATGACAGGTGGATGGAAGGCAGGTGGGTGATGTGGAATTTTGCCTTTGGATTTGATTTTCTAAGGTGAGGGTATGTGAAAGGGGAATTTGCTTAAGGGGTGCAAATTCACTCCTATACAATACTATCGTTGATTTTCAGTAACATTGTATATCATTCAGGATCATTGTTGTGAGTTGTAATTAATATATCATATATGTGAATGATATTATAGAGTTTATCAATATATTGGAGTATTATCTTTGTGTTCATATGTTGATGTATATCAAACACAATCTGCAAATTAGCCTTTGTTAAAAATTATATGTTAGGGACATTACAATCCATATTTGTTGGTGAAAATCCCTCAAAATCACCCAAACAATATGCCATTTCTCCTCCTATAAAGAATGCAAGTGCCCTCACTCCCACACTTCAGAGAACTACTCCTACTCAGATCCCCTCCCATTCAACTATGAAAGACAACCATGTTCATGAGTCCACGCTAGATCCAAAGTCAAATGATGCTTACTTTACTTCTCCTTCATCCTTGGAGGTCTCCAAAACTGCTTCTTCTCTTTTAGCGACTACTACTGCTGACTGCAATTTTGGCTCATCCTTGCTGGAGGAATCATGCTTGACTCAGCATACATCCTTATATGTCGAACAGGCCTAGATAGAGGTGAAGAAAAATAAAACTCCATCTTCAAAACAAAAACATCCAATGCCCCTAAGATCCTTAAAGAAAGTAGGAATTTTGGAGCAATAATTTGTGGGCACACCTACTGTTGGGGTTGTTGCATGTTCTATCAGGTTAGGAGGGTTGGTTTTGGAAAGTTCAATTTTGTTTGTGTTGTTGCACCCCTGGTGGCAAGGGCATGCATTTATTCTCTTTTTGAACCTTATATTATGGGAGTTGTCCCCTTGAAAACACTTACCTATAAAAAAAAGTCATTATTTCCATTTTTTCATCCAACTTGATGGATTACCTAAGGGATGAGGGAATGGTAGTGGTGGTTGTGGGCATCCACATCAATGACATTTATATTTCTCAAAGTAAGTTGGAGAAGGCTCTAAAACAATACAATTGTTGCTGATATGTGAAATAATTTCCTCTAGCACTTTTGACATCTTGAAGAATGAAAATTAACTTTCTCATTGTAGCCAATGTTAGAGGTATGCTATGGGAATTTCATGCTTATTTGAAAGATCAAGGAAAAAAATTAAGAGGTTGATTTCAAAAAAAAGATAAAAAACTTAATCTGTGCCATTTAATTCCTTCTTAAAAATAAAACTATACATTACAACCAACAAAACATGAAAAAAAAGACAAAATAATATTAAAAAATTCTAATAATAATAACTAATCATATTCAAACTTTTTAATATTCCATATATTTGTAGAATAATATAGTCAAAACTTTTGTATTAATAATTGCTCTTAGATACAAATGATCATTTCATACTTGCCTTTTTTTTATATTGAATCAATACAAATAAATTACAAAGAAGAAAATGCAACCAGTAGGCTACAACATAAACAAGAGCTATGAGCCAGCTGGAGTCCCTGCCTAAAGCAATATTGGATGTTCATGTTTCGTGTGAGATGCCATTGCTTTAGTATAATTTTCGAGTTTCAACGTATATGCAGACATATCTATAGTATTTTATGTAAAACTGTAGAGGAAATCACATTGGTCAAGCTTTAAAACACCACCTGCTAAATTGTGCTCTTTTCAACATGGTTGCTTAAATTCCTATCTCTAGAATGCATGAGGCCTTTAGGATTTCTTGCAATAATTCCTAGTTTTTATTGTCATTTTCTTGTTTTGTGAAACTTTGAATTTGTTTTGCAAATATTATCTTCCTTATTTATCGTTATCAGTGATGGATATATCCAATTGATAAGAAATGGGTGAATGAGTTTGGGTTTAGAGGGAAGGATAAGAAGGATGATGGGGACAATAACTTGATTAGTGATGGTGTTACTTCCTCTAGTGAAGGTCCTGTGTCTGGAGCTTCGAGTTCAAATAATAACACTTTAGATGACAAAAAGAGAAAGTGAAATTTTGTCAATGCAACGTAAAATATTTTAATTTTCACCATCAAGCTGATTAGTTCCCGAAATCTCACCTTTAATCTTCATTGAATTGTGAAATTTTTGAGATATGTAAGAAAAATGTATATTATTTTTTCTGTTATGGGTTCAAAACTTTTTTATTTCACATTGTCTTTTACCTACTTTTTCATTTATAGCTACTAAGAGGTTGAAAATGTTTTTTTTTTCAGTTTAACAAGAACAAACTAATTTGGCATGTGGCAAAGTTTTATGGGAAGCTTCTAGTTTGAAATTGTTTCTCATATGTACAAATCAACTCACCCACCAAGGGAGAGCACAAACACTTGAACCAACAGAGAGAAACTCACCTTGGACTGCTTTTTCCTGCATTTTTCTGACAAAAAGTTAAACATATTAAGTATATAACATTCCCTGAAAGGTCCAAGCAATCTTATATCGTGGTCTTAAATATTTCAAGGCAAGACTCCAATTGAAACAACATAGTTCACACATTATCATGGTGTGTTTTTGGGATAGTTATTTAATTCAAGTTTGAATTCCCATGTCCATTAAGCACATATATTCCATTATTTCTATTAGGCCACTACCAATACTAACATGTTTTTGAATTATTTGTTTGGCATTAGAGGGTTATACAAGATAAGTTGCAATAATAGCATCAACTGAGGTATATGACAATGCAATCCCAATCGTATGAAGCTTAATTCAAAGTTGATCTTCAGAAGAACTATCCATGGAGAAGCACAAATTTTTTCAAGATCAAACATCAAAACAAAGATTCATTCTCAAGCAATATGCAAACAGGGCTAAAACTGGAAAAAAGTTCTAGAGATAATGTTAAAGCAAACAAAATGAATTATGAAAACCATGTATTGGAAATTATTGATTATATTTTTGTAAATTGCTTTATAGATATAGGGTAAACAATATGTGTGTATATCTATCCAAGGTTTTTAAATACTGCAAACAAAGTACTCAAAAATTGCTTATAGATTACTACTGCTTGCTTCACTTGAATGCATAATAGAATAACAATAAAAGACTGCTCTATATATAAAAAATCATCCAAGATTGGTATGAATCATTTGGGATCAACTTTATGAAGGTCAAATAAAAATAACATGATGCGTCAAAAGCTTGTCATGACGAGTGTACAAAGCGGTTGACATGTGTACCATTTTTAAAGCTCACAAACAAAAAAAAACAGACAACTCACAGATTGTCCTTACATGTAATGCATGGAGATCGGATTGTTAGGAGTGGACACCTGAAGGATTTTATTTTCTTTTTATCATAATATGCAGACAACTACCCCCTCTCTTTGCTATTATTTTAAAACATTATGTTTTGTTTGCTTGCAATCCACTTACGAAGAACATGTTCTAGTTTTTATTTGCTCTATTTTTGCATTGAAATGATACATTTTGAGGGGTTTTGGGTAGTTTCCCAATGTCCACAACAATGCATCATAAATCTTGAAGTGTGGGTTGCTTCAACATTGTTTTCCTGTTTCCCAGAGAAATTAACTGTGAGTAGCTTTATGCCTTAAAGAAATGTGGTCTCATGGCATTATGGATTGTCATGGATGCTTGGAAAAAATCTATCAAAGCATAATAGTAAGCAATATCATAGAAAAGCTAGTGAACTGTTTGAAAAAAAATGTCTTAAATAAATGTGGTCGCATGGGGATGGAATGCCATGACAATAATGCCACGAGATCGCATTTCTTTGAGGCATTTTTTCAAAACAGTTCACTAACTTGTCTATGCTACCACAATTTTCATACATGTCTACCAAAGCATTTTATCAAATAGTTCACTGCCAAGATCATACTCTATTTATACAATGAAAGGATGCGATCCAATACAGGCAAAAGACAAAGAGCTATTATAGAGCTGTAAAACAAGGGTGACCCAAGCACCAAGAAGCTACTAAGGTAAATTCCTCCAAATCAGTGAAACCCGAAAGGTATGAGTTGAACAAAATGCCTCAAGGAAGTATGCTCTCATAAACTGTAATAATTTTCAAGTTTGCACAAAATGGATTGTTTAGAAAGCTTTAAGAATTCTCAAGCAAAAATAATTGATAGGTGTATAAACAATCTTCACAAACTTTGCCAACCTTGTTGCTCCCCTGTTGCAATGAGAGTATTTTTGGATCAAGTATGGGCATCCATTAAAGCATATTGAATGGAGGAATTTCATTCCCCACTCCAGTTTCAACAACTGTAGTAGACTTAAAAGGAAAAAAAAGAATGTGGAAACATGAGCTACACACCTGGAAAACAAATGCTTGTTACTCGATCCAAAGCTAAGCTCCACAAGCAATTGTGATTACTGCAATCCCGCAATAGAATGAAACAAGAAGCATTGGGACATTGATTAGCAACAGAAGAAAGGGACACAAATAGAAATTTCTTCAATGTTTTGAACCACTAATAAAGCTTGAAAATTTGAACATGCAAACTGCCAGCAAGCATCATAAGGTGTCAAACATGTTGCTAAACAAGGCATTATCAAACGCACGTGGATACCCTGTTCCCTGCCTTTGTCGGACCATCTCAAACATTAGATTTGATTTTAACTTTTCCTTCTGCTTACTTTTGATTGGCGACAAGATTGTTTTTTTTAAATTTGTAAATAGAAAAATGCCAAAACCCAAGCAAAAAACGGACCAGTCAATCAAAAAATTTAGCGAAAATAACTGAAATGACACTTTTAATAGTGAAATTCATTAGGACCATAGATTAAAGGATTTTACCCAACTTCCGAAACAACATTAATTGAAAAACTTTAAAACATTAATCTCCGCCTATAGATAGGCCGGGACTAACAAAAAAACCCATACTTACCATTTTACTTTGGACAACAAAAATCTTGTAAACGTTTTACTTTAATGTCAATTGGCGCAATTCCCATGGTCACTCTTATCTATCACAATGAAAAAAAAGTTAGTGTATTAAATCTAACGAGGCCCAAAACAACTAAACTATCGTTAATGCGTAAAGAATTATCTCCGATTTCTATGACCTATCCCACATCGTGTCACGGGAACTTCACGAGCCTTTGTTTATCTGCCAAGCAAAACTGTCGAGTTGTCGATCTTTATTCGCACAGCTACACTTTTTTTTTGCCTTTTTTAATTTTACTTCCTTAAAAAATATTTACCGTCTGAAATTAAAGTTCAATTTCATCGACAAATGTAGGCTTAGGCAAAACGCTGGCTTTCTATTCATTGTATGGACAAATGAAGAGACCAAGCAGTGTTTGAAGCCAACGCTGCTCTTCTGTTGTGTTTATACACAGGCATTTGAATTCGAATCCCGGCAACATTCGCGCTCTTCTGTTGCGTTGAGACTCAGGCATGGCAGCCGTTGTATTTTCAAGCTCGCTCGGTCTAGTTGGCCAGAAAAAACAATTAATAATACCACGCAGGTGTGTTTTCTCAGGTTTTTGTTCGAACAAGCTGCACAAATCAACTGAATCTAAGAAAACTTTGCGCACGAAACCATTCTCTACGTCAGCTTTTGGAGGTCGGATGGGAGGAATATTTTGCTGTAAAGTCGAGGTGAACGAAACGTCTCTCGAAGAACCG
Source organism: Sequoia sempervirens (assembly GCA_007258455.2). Lineage (NCBI taxonomy): Eukaryota > Viridiplantae > Streptophyta > Pinopsida > Cupressales > Cupressaceae > Sequoia > Sequoia sempervirens. The sequence goes on along the minus strand of VDFB02104945.1, from coordinate 9,202 downwards.
CTAGAATTCACTGTTCGACGAATTCACTACCACAGGTTTTGCTAGAGGATTTTGCATTTATGTGAATTTGTTTGAGCTGCATTTTTCGACAGCTCTTGTTTAAGAATTGTATTTGCATCGAGTTTCAAATCTATTTAAGGCGCATTTCTCGGCAATTTGACTCTTGCAGTTCAAATATAGTACACTGTATTAATCACTGGTAGTTGCTTGATATGGAATCCTTGCAATGCATGGAATAATTTTCAGATAGGATTTAACTGAATTTGCTTTTTTAAATATGTGAAGTAGCCTGTAGCTGTAGGGTTATCTGATTATTAGCTGATAAGACTGTATTGTTGAAATTCAGACTCGGGAGGACTCGTTAAGCTGATTTTCGGCACCGTGGCCAAAACTTGGGAGGTTTTTTAAAATTATAATATATAAGAATTGTTTTTAGTGGTTTCTCCTCTTATTTTTTATAGTTTTCTGTTCTATTTTCTTAATTCTTTCAGCAGACTTGCCTAGATTTTCTTGAGCCTGCCTTGGCCTGTAACTCTGCGAGTATTCATCAGCACTCATTCAGTCTCAAAACTGTAGTTAAAGCTAAATTCAAGCTATATATAATAACCCTGGACTTGTCTAGCTGTTTGATTTGTGATCACTCCATCTTACTTTACAAGGTAGTTCAAAAATTTCCCCAAAAATCTTGACTCCTTGTACGACACAATGGAGTCAGGCAATCCAAATACGCCAAAATATTAGAAAAGAATAATTCATCTGCTTCGTGCTCCTTTTTGGTGTTTTTACATGGAATTAAAGAACTCATTTTGCTGGATCTATCTAGCATACTAGTAGTCATGCCCACGCTTAGACATAAGAAAAGTTCCCAATAAATCTATAAGAGAAAATGGTCTAATAGGCAGAGAAATAGGCATGCACAACCTTTCTTTCTTAATCTCAGGTTCGCCTGTTCAACATTTACATTCTCTAATGAATTTTGAGACCTCTTTTTACATTTTGGGCAAATATATAAACATCTGAAATTGAGCCTTGGTTTTGCCAACACCAAAATGACTTGAAACTTCTGAAGTATGTGTTTTCCTTATGAGTAGAAATGTTTCCTCCTTGAGCAAACATAACATCTCCAACTTGTAGAGTAGCCCGTTGCTGAGATAAAATTCAATTTTTCCTTCAACATATTGTCTGTGTGTTGAAATGCTGATATTTCTCCCCATAAATTTGCATCTTGAGTATATGCCTCATTGAGATAGCATCCTTGAGATATAAATAAGGATTTCCAAACACAAGATCAAATGCATTAAGTGAAATCACATTTGCTTCAAGCTCATCAATATATTCTAAATTGGTGATTAACTTGACCTTGCATTTCTTGGTCACCTGAATCTCTACACCTTTCTTCACCTGTGACCCAACCAATGTATATGGATGTTCCAATGTGGATGTTTGCAAGTTTGCAAACCAAGTCTTTTCCTTCTAGAGTGAGTTTGATTTGAAAAAGTTTTCTCATTGCTTCTTGTTCCTTGCTTTCCCAACAATGGAGCCATAAATTTTCATAATAGCAAATTTCTCTCCAACATCTCTTCCCTCTCTCTTAATGAAATCTCCTATTCAGTGGCCATCCTAGAGGTATAGCATTGAACATCATACCATGCTGATCCAAAATAGACCAACTACCACCATGAAAAGGTATCTCACCTATGGGTGAAGTTGAGGTTTTCAGCAATTGATGTTCCATCCTCTTAGTCATGGAGGCTCTTGGAGCTTCATCTTTGATGCCTCAAAGCACTACCTATAGATGATATGAACTCTCTATATGAAACCTTTAATCAACGTTAGAGGGATAGAGCCACAAAATTTGAAAGAAACATGTAGAGATACATGGCGGAGTTAGTGCAATCCTTGGAAAAAGATCAAAATAAGACAAATCAAGAAGAAGGAAGCTTCTTCGGCCACAACCAAATTTCAATCAACCTACCTCCTAAGACCTTTTAAGCCAAATTCTTGCAAAGAGAAGAAGAAAAGTTAGAGGAGGAAGAGCCTTTTCAAATAAGGAATGACCTCCTTGTATTTTGTGAGAAATATGAAGAGCTAACCCAAGTCATTTGTGATGATTTGACTTTCTGAGATTTTTGTGATCTAAGGATGAGGAATTGATCAAGGAGAGGAAGGAGAACTCAACAAGTGCAGTCCTACAAAGACATCCAACATTGTTTGGGTAAGGTCACTATTCTTACATATGATGGATCTAACAAGTGTTTTGCTAGATCTTGGTTATAGAAGTTGGATACCTACTTCTTCTCATTGAATTCAATGTTTGAAGAATAGGCAATCAAGTTCATTACCCCCCACTTAGGAGGAGTAGCTCACAAATGGTGGTATCATGGGGTGATCACTCAAGGACATAACTCCATCTCTACATTAGAAAGTTTAGTTAAATATTGGTAGAAAGTTTTGATAGGAAATCTAGAGGTTCACTTTAAGGAGGTGGGTCAACTCAAGCAATATGGAACAATGGACAAATTTGTTGTAGAATTTTAGAGATTATCAGTGATGGTTTCTGATGTGTTGGAGAGGAGATTCATTGTCCTTTTTGAGGAAGAAATTATTGAAGCTCTCAAAAGTTTGATAAAGGCCTTTGATCCTCTATCTTTACAGGAAGTCGTCAAAAGAGCTCTAAACTTGGAAACTTTAGTATCCAAGAACAAAATTCCTTCGATGGCACCACTTTTTGAGAAACCAATGAAACCATTTTAGAAGGATGTCTCTCCTTTGAAAAACATGTCAAATATTATAAACAAAGAAGACACCAAGAATGAGCTTAGGAGGAATAAATTGTGCTTTTCTTGCAAGGAGCTATGGGGGCCGGGTCTCTGATGCCTTGCCTAAGGATAGGTACACTACATAAAGGTGCTATAAGTGAAGGGTATGAAATAGAGGATCTATAATTAGAGATTGAAGAGAAAGAACAAGTGGAAGAGGTTCAAGGAGGCACCCTTGCTTCATTTTCTGGTGCTCCTAAGTATCATCCATTTAGAGTTTGTACAATTTTGCATGGGTAAAAGAATATAGTATTGATTGATGGTGGAGCCACACACAACTTTATAGATAAGGATTTGGTATCTAGAAGAGGGGTGAGGACAAAGGACTTTGAAGGATTCAATGTCATGGTAGCAAATGGATTCACCATTCCTTGCACCAAGAAAGTACAACAACTTGTCATCACATTGGGTAGACACAAGGTGTGTGATGAATTCTATGTTGTGGGTCTAGGAGAGACCAACATAGTGTTAGGTGTGCAATGGTTACATTTTATTTGGGAGTTCACTTTGGACTATCAAACTATGGGGCCAAAATTCAAATTAGAAGGAAAAGTGAAATATCTCTAGTTCCCAACCAATATTTGGGCAAAATTTCTGATTTTTCAACACACAAAAATGATGCCCTAGTTTCTGATTTTTATTTTCTGCTCAAAACCCTAATTCGCTAATACAATTTTCTGAGTTTATTTAAGTATGAAGTATGAACAACAATTTATTTTCATCCAACAATTGCCAAATTGATAGCAGATCATAAACAGTAAGAAACCAATAACATAGGCTAACAAATATCCATCAACATAAATCCAAACTTTTGATTTGAATCAGCAACTTAATAGAAGATTGGCAGGGTTTTTTTTGGGTATTTTCATTCCATACCAGCTACTGCCATACTGTCCAAGGGCTGCCGTACATATCAGACACTCTTTTTTTGACTGTGCCTACATTTCTTCCAGCAGTTTGGACTGTTACCAGCTACTTTCCAGCCTGGACTATCTTGAGGAGACCCATACAACATCATTAGTGTCATTTGACAAGGGTGTCTGCCTGCCATACAGGTTGTACTAACTGTTGTAAATGAAATTCCTGATTTTCATGAGCTGAAACCAATTAAATGCTTCTATAATTTATTGCATCTTGAGGAGACCCATACAACATCATTAGTGTCATTTGACAAGGGTGTCTGCCTGCCATACAGGTTGTACTAACTGTTGTAAATGGAAATTCCTGATTTTTATGAGCTGAAACCAATTAAATGCTTCTATAATTTATTGCAGGCCCTTTTGTGTGCTGTCCTAGGGTTTAATACTGCTGAAAGTGATTTATTACTGAGTATTTGGGCTGTTATTTCCATTTATAATTATTAGTGATCAGATAAGAAAGTTTCCATAATTATTTTGGCATTATTAATCATTGGATCTGCTGATTAATTCTGATATTTTGATGAATAAAGGTTTAAATTAAATAATGAAAATTACTATTGCTGATTATTATTAGTGTAGGTTTTAGTTGCATATTTTCAACATTCATTTTCAATTTTCTTAATCATAAAATACAATCAAATTGCATATTTTCCAAAGGTTTCTGATTGGGGACATTACACTCACATTAGTAGCTTTGTTCATTTTCAAACAAGAAGATGCAACAAATGCTAATTGCAAAAAAGCTATAAAAATGGATCTGCACTACTGTAAGTATAGATGTTTCCATTACCGTAGTCACCCTCTCAATGTCTATAGAAGGAGAAAGTCTTCTTAGAGCAACAAAATGCAGCCATCGAAAAGCCAGGTAAGAAATGTAGCATCAAGTAAGCAACCTCAAACAATCATTATGGAAAAACAGCTTCTCTATAAATGCTCACTTTAAGGCCCTATTTTAGGGCCCAAATAATTTTTTTTCCAATCCTTCACACAACACTTATGCTGCCTTCAATGTTTACAGGACTGAGGGTGATTATATCAGATGGACTCAAGTACCATATTAAAGGGTACTCTTTTAGTTCTGTGTTGCAAACTGCGTATATTACCCTTGTCCCTCCCATGAGCACTCTTTATCCACCCAACCTTCAAAACAATTACCCTTCCACTTCCTTCCGACAGTACTACTGCCTTACATCACTCTGGTTGTTAGGATTTAAATAAACCTAACACTGCTGCTTTGCTTGCAATTCCCCTCCAAAATCCCAACCCTAATTTGTGTGGCAATACTAATTTTAAACAGTCCCATGCCTATTTGAAGACAATTCCAAATTGTCCTTGGTAATACAAATGAAGGCATTCTGCAATTTGCTAAGACCTTAGGAGCTCAAGCAGGAGACTGCCTTCTTACTCTCTACTCCATACAACTGCCATTGCGTATGGCATTTTTTTAAGGCAGCCTTACCCTCTTTTATTCTAATTTAATAATATGTTGACATTTTTATCAAAAGAAAAAAAAAGAACTCTAGTCACATTCATGAGAATAATTAATGAAATCTTTTGTCCATATTTGGGGATATTTATAGTTGCTTATTTGGATGTTATTCTGCTATTCTGGCCCATAGTAGCAGTTGGGAGGATGATCTCCAGCATGTGCTGATGGAAAAACTGTGTAGTTTTTCATAATTTTAATGTAAGTGGTGTGAGGAAACTAAATAAGCGATAAAGTTGAACAAGAAGTGGGGGTAAAGGTCAAATGGTGTAGAATAAAATGTGTTTGAGACAGTGCATATTAGTTAAGTTGATAGCTAGTATGGATATGTTTTGTATTTATCAGTCTTGGAATTTACCAATTATTATCAGTTTATGCACTGTGGCTTCTGTGTGTCAGTCACTTCCAGTTAGACTCATTTTTCTCTAAATTTATCTTGTGAATAACCTTTTTTGAAATTATATTAAGGTAAGAGAATTAAAAATCACATTGAAGTTCTGTGCATCGTCTTGGTGTAAAATGCTTCTATCTTCTTTTATTTTGTACATTTTTTGCTGCTAAATTGCTGGCCATTCAAAACCTCATTGTTTTCAAGCTGTTTTGAGGGGTTTAAGGTTGGTTCCATAAGGGTAACACTTTGTTGGTATACCATATCACAACTCACTTTGCAGCATTTGTTTTGACAGGAAAGATCATGTGTATGAGAACTGGGGGCTTCATGCTTGGGGAGATATACATGTCCAAACACTGTGGGAAAAACCTTTAACTGCCACAGGATCTGATGATTTTGGTGTGTATTGGGATATTAGAGTGAAGCCCAATGGAGTTTTGAACTTTCTTATTCATAAAGGGGAAACTAAGGTTAGTAAGGAGATGTCTAGCTTTCAGCTTAAGGTCCTCTTCTTGTGGGAATTTCTAATTTAGGTTTCATATCGACTATAACAAAGAAGGGGGGCTGAATGCACAATTTACAAGTCTATTGTATCCTTATGATAGAGGTTCTCATGGATCACTGGCAAATGAAGGTGATATCTCTCTGTTCATGCAGGATTTCTCTGGATCCATAGGGGCTGAGGATACTGATATCTGGGTGATTTCAGAGTGTTCATCAGTGTTTAAAGTGAAGCCAGATCCTACTTCGGTGCTTAAGGTACATCATTAAAACATGTCATATTTCAAGCCTTGAATTTCCTTAGTTCCTCCATGAAGTCATTGCTTGTTTTGTTTGTCATGGTGTCCTACCTTGATTTTCCTTTAACACGTTTGCTTCAAACTTGTTGAACTTACCTTCCTTCTTTAGAAATGCTTTGAAAAACAAGAAGACACAAGGATAATGCCAAGGACAGGTGGACAGCCCTAGTAACCTTGAAACTTTGAAAAGAAAAACATTATGAAATGATGAAATAAAACAAATGAATCTAACACATGAAATAATGAACGTAAGTTTGATTTCTTAAAGTTCTAAAGCAACTAGGCCTGATGCTAAACTTAATCCTTTCCCAAAAGCATTCACAGTACTTTGTTTCATTGGCTGGATATTTTTTGCTAATAAGCAAGAGTTTTTATTATTTTATTCTTTCCTAACAAAGGATCCTGAGACTAGGTAGGCATAGTTGAAATCAAAATCTGGACAAAGTCCTTTTTGACCAATTTCCCTAGCAAGACCATTTACTACTTTAATTCACACTGCTAACAATTTTTTATTTTCTCAATTAAAGTCTGACAGATAATATAAGAAATCATCAGGGCTGGAAAAATCACAAGCAAGCCTCCTTAAAGATCATATTTGATTTATTCAATATTTGAGAGGCTTCCAAGGTTGCAGGTTCCCCCAATTTCCACTGGATCAACTTAGAGATTTCCAGTAGGACTTGAGGTGCTTTAATGTTCTCTATCTGGACTTTTTTTTTTTCTATATATCGTCGATTTTCTTTTCCAAAGTTATATGAAATCTGATGATCATATCCCTCATTTCCAATCTGAGCGAGGATTCCAAGGCAAACACATTTATTCTTCCTAAAGTTGAATCTGGTTCAGTTCAGTTTCTGGTCCTCTTCTTATGGCTAAATTGTTATTTTTATTTTTTTTGCTCATTTTTCTCAGATTTCCCACCACAAAAGTTCCATATTGTTTCTCTCATGCTTTTCTGCTTCAGACATTTCCCTATCTGGCAAATTCATTGTAAATTTGCATCCTTGAATCTCTCCACCTCAACCTGTGTTTTCTATTCTACTTTGCTCTATCCATAGTTCCAGTGCAGAAGAATGTGGTTTAATTCCTTTTTATATAATCAATTGATTGGACTAATTTCTTTACATCTTATTTGTTTTTTAAAAATAATTAGCTAAACCCTATACTTAGAAGTTGGTAATAAGCATTTCTTGTACATAGGTCCATTTATACTTACTAGAAAGCTGTATTAGCTTTTCATGAAATTGATATTTGGCATTTGCCTGTGCGCAAATTTTCCAATTTTTATTTCCTCTTCTGATGCATGATCAAATTATAGTTTCCGAAACCCTGGAATAGGAGATTTTCAATTTAAATTGAGTCTAGTAAGAGACTCAGATTTCCATACCTTAACGGGAATGGCTTGTTTTAAGTCTTAAACGTCCATTCCACCCACCATTTCTCAATTTAGCTTTTGTTTTTATTGATTGAGAAGAGTAGCCCTTAAGGTCTCCTTGACATTATCAAAAAACTTTTCACATCTGACCTTCCAAGCATCTTCTTTCGCAAAACAATACTTTCAGTTTTAGGTTGGTAATTTTCCAGCAAATAATTGTTGCAGCATCCCCATGTTGCATTTAGAATACTTGATTGGAAATTACCCGTAGGTCAGACACAAATTAAGTATATCAATACTTTGACTTGATCAAGTATTTATCTAAGATCAAGTATTTATCTAAGAGATAGATTGCCCAATTTTCAAAAGGTTGATGGAAACAAGTTAAAGAGGCAGCATCTCATCTCTGTTTTGGCATCACCTTTTTGGCACACATAGTACATACCAATCCTTGGCCTATAGACGAGTTCTGACAAAGAAAGATGCTTACCGTAAACTTTCTTAGTGCACTTCCTTTGTGGTCATTTTCCCTTGATAATGACCTCCTGTAATAACTTAATGTGCTTCTTTTTGTGGTCTTGTTATACATGCTTCAGGATCGATCAACGCAAGATACTAGCAAAACCCATTTAACAAAAGTTCCCTTCAATTGATGTGGTGCTAACTTGAACCAACAATTATTTATCTTGTTTTACTGAATAATAATATGTTGCCTTCCTCAATGCCAGGTAATCCTAAATAGATTTGCTTGTAGTGAGTCCTCATTAGTGTTAGCATTTTAATTTGTCACTTTCATGACTACACAAAACAGAACAGTGTGTGAGGAAAAATTATCTTCAAATTAAGCAGGGGAAGCTCCCTGATTTAATCTCTTCCTAAAATCCAAAACAAGTTAACCAGATTATGCATTATGCACACTGTATAGATAATCTTCTAGGGGGTTTGCATGCAAAAAAGACACTTGAAAGAAACAATCTAGACCTATCTTTTGATCTCAAAGGTAGGAGCACAAGACTGAAAGTACTTATTGTTGTCCCAGATTTTTGACTTGTTAAAAATCAAGACAACTAATCAAAATTTTGATAAAATTTGAAGATTTTCTTCTCTAAGGCACACATTACGAGGTGCAAAGAGTGGAAAATCTCAGTTTTAGGTTTATAAACCTTTGGGCTACTCTTTTTCTCTCTTTCTTTTCCGTTTTTGTCAATTTCTGAGTCTTTTTCCTTGTCTTTTTGGTCAAAATCGGGTTTTTTGGGCAACTCAGCAAATAGGGAAATTTTAGCTTAAGAACAAAATTGCTAAAGCTTAAAAAAGTTCTGAAATTGCAAAGTGAGCTAAAAAGTCCGATTCCTTTAAAGTTATCCAAAATACTCATTTTTGTCAAAAATAAAATTGTTGAATGGTTATAAAA